>BRZM01000687.1:27909-64032 GCA_033238685.1 Lates japonicus | reverse complement strand
TGTGTCAAACTGTAGTAGTTAGTAGTAGTAGTAGTTAAAATAGCCAAGCATAATGGTTAAATGCCACTCCAAGTGGTAGTAGTACATGCAGACTGGATCAAAATGGATGTAAACACAAGGTTCAACCCTGTGAAAACACATGATTGTCCAGAATTATGTACTAATAGCCGAATAACATTGAGTTTAAAATGAATGCAGTGGACATGTTTGGAATATGACCGGTGAAATGGCATGACAGAAAGGCACGGAGTTCAGCTACCTGGTGCTTAAAGAGGTTTGACAAAAACGTTTATAAAGCACTGATATAAATCATACATCTATAGCTCATGAGAATATTCACAGGCTACTCTGACTAAACAGCCACAACCCATGCTGACGAAAGTTAGACTGCATTTGCTGCTCACATTAGCTATTCTACTAGCTCCCCACAGTGACTTGGCTCAAGATCCGAATTTCACTCTCCTATGAAATTGAACTGAGTGTATGCATCCGGGAGCAACTGCCATCTCAATAACCACAATTTACACTATGATGGTGAATTAAATCACTGGCCTGTATAATCTCTTATTCATGTGTCGGTATGCAGATGCATGCCTGTCTCTCATGCTCACACAATAAATAAACCTACTGCTCCACTGAACTCGTAATATCCCCAATAACCAGAGCAAGTGGAGACCCCTCCGTACTCCTGTGTTTTCGAGCAGCAGCTCATGGTGATATAACTGACACAAAGGAGCTTTTGGCGGCATCCGCGATACTGAAACTGCCTTGTCATTCTCTATACATGCCAGACTCCACCATGACACGAGCAGATTACTGTCAATAGTTTAATGCTATGTTCCATATAGTGGCCTCACATGAAACGTTACAAACCTGCAAAAAAAAGCCAGTGTCAGACAATTGTTCAGATAACACTCACAAGCTCTAGCAGTGCTGTCCACTATAAGCTGACCAGTCACAGTTTTTTTCTATGCACTGACTGCCTCACATTCCTATGTACTGCCTCTAATATTTTAGGGTTACGCAGACAGACAGCCGACCACCCTGAGGATGAAACCTACAGGACCGATATTCCGCTTCTGCCAGGTCCGGAGGGTATCTTCGAATGGATATGTCCTCTGTCTGCTGACCTGCAGTGTTGCTTGCACACCCCTATTTACATAACCCTTTGAGCACAACACTGTGCTCAGTTATGTGTCCTTGAGGTGAAGAAGTAATCAGAAAACCGCTGCCTGGAATCTGGAGCACTACAAAAAATGACTTGATAGGAATGGTGTGTGGTGTGACATTTGCCTCTAAAACATTGAAATGAATGTACTGATTACCATTAGAGCAGCTTTTTATATTAGATTTTATACTCTTTATTTAGTGTATTTTAATATCAACTATATTTTATGATGTCTCTGCTATATGGAACAGCAGAACTATTTTTTGTTGTATTGTTTCTGGAGTGCAATGACAATAAAGTATCTATCTATTATCTTTCTATCTATAGTTCGATTTGCCTAATTACAAACACTACCAGTTAGGAGGTATAGTGGTGATGCACCACAATCATTGTTTTTAGCCTAACATTTTCATAGATAAGCTTCGTTGATACTATAATTATTTGCATCTTTTTCCATCAGATTTTTCTGAAAAGGCTGAAATGGCTATAGGTTCATAATGAGATTTATAATATAAAATTACTGGGAAATCTAAATCTATTAAAAGCAATGGTCACACTGATGATATATGATCCTGCACGAAACTCCTAGAGTCAGAACTCCTGCCAGAGTTTATGATAAATGCAGATACATGGTACAACTTAGACTAACATCCTAACTTCAGCAAAGGCAGAGTCAAAGCAGCATTGTGATTTAAGGCGAACAGAATGTGTGGACCTTCCTCTCTGCACGGTGTCTCCGTTTGGAACACTACAGGCCTGTGGTGGAGGCACGATCCCAAGAAGGGGCCCATTCAATCAATCTAAGACGTTCAAATATAAATAAACTTCGTATGGATGTGGTGGCGGTAGGGTTGAAGAAAGTGTCTGCGGGGTGGAACCGCAAGCCTTTGGGGAAATAGAGAGCAAGAAAAGCAAGCAAACTGTGGACTCAAGTGATTTTGTACCTCTGGAGTAACTTCATTGGGACCAGTGACATACAATGCAGCATGAGCTGGATTTATTAAATCTCACTTGCTCAAAGGCCACCACGACGGGTGGTGGTAGAGGGAGGGCTGGAAGACGGACTGCGGCTTCCACGCAGATTGAGGCTATGGGAAAGAGAGCTCTGCCTTCTTCGCCTTTATGAGATGGAGGTCAGCGGACCCAGATCCAGTTCTGCCCTGGCGGCATGCTATTAACTGTTTTGGGATCAGACTTGACACCTATCTCAGGCAGACAGGACATGGACACAGAGGCTGCAGACAGGACTTGACTTGTGGAGCACATTAATCCCATTGGTGCGGTGAACTCTGAAATTGATGTCAATCTTCCCAACTACAAATTGGTAAAATGGAGAAGACACAGACAGAGGGGTGTGGTTATAGAAAAGACAATGTGGTGATATAATGTGAGACTAAAGGCAGTTACAGGGAAGGCTTACCAAAGAGTTCGCGTGCTGAGCGGCAACAAAAAACTGCAGACTCTTCATATGTTGTAAGGAAAACTCTAGCTTACAGATTCTCAAGGATAGAAAACTGGAAACCTTCCCATGAATTCATACCCGGTCTTTGAACCCTGCAGATGGACTACCAGTCTGCAGAGTAATGACTGAACTGGTCTTGATAAATGGGCACTGTACAGCCGCGGACCCGAGGCTGGCGTCGCTGTGTAGTTAAGGGATTCGGTGTGTGAGCATACAGGCTGGTTGTGGAGCTGCCAGGCAGAAAAGCCAGGGCTTAGCTGGTGAGCCAGTGAGGCCCGCTGTAAAGGAATGTGACTGGTGACACCCA
This sequence comes from Lates japonicus, assembly GCA_033238685.1. Lineage (NCBI taxonomy): Eukaryota > Metazoa > Chordata > Actinopteri > Centropomidae > Lates > Lates japonicus. Next base: position 61,095 of record BRZM01000687.1, on the reverse strand, counting down.
TGGCCCCGCTTGCCACAGCTGAACCTCCTCTGCCTGCCTCCCTCCCGCCTCCCTGAAGAACAACATTCCCAATGTGCTATCTGCTCTGCTGACAGTCCCAGTGGGTCAGGAGGACTCTGCAACTCGGTCCACTCCAGAGAGGCCTTGCTTACACAGCGCTGATTGGGAGCGCCCCACTGCCCTTGTGACCTCCCTCTTATGCCCCCACTCTTCTCTCCGCCTCCCTCTTCTTCTCGACCTTATTCTCTCTTGGCCCTCTCTTCTGCCCCTCTCTGTGGTTCTTGCACCTCACAGCCCACCCTTCGGTTCTGAAGCACCACAGGATCGGGGCGGCGCTCTGCAGAAGCTCCAGCGATGTAACCGTCATGGTTTTACAGGCCTTCCTTAAGTGAGCCCATACACAATCTTGTAGTGGTTGGCCCAGATTTGCAGCTTATTCACAGGGAAGAAGTGACTTTTTGTTCTGCTTTGAGGACGCTCAGTTTCAATATCTAAGTTGCCCTGATTAAAAGGAACCTGTTAATTTGTTTCCATTTATCAAAATGGAAAATAAGATGGTGAGGAACATTATCTCTCTCAGGGAAAGTATGATGGCAATCATAGTACATGTGAACTTTGATTGACAATGGATGAATTGTAATACCAGCTGATGTGGAAATCAGAGTTCTGAATGGAAAGAAAATACTGGGCCAGTGTCAGTCAGAGCTAATTTGAGAGAGTTTTGCACACACTGAGAGACACTTTCATCAACTCTGTCAGTGAACAGTTAATTTAACCAACACCCGTCAACATCACTACAATATGGACTTAATAACAAGAACACAAGATCGTATCAGCACAACAGCTCAAAGCACTACATTTAAAGCTCTGAGATTCGTGAACTTTGGATTCTAGAAGTTGCTATATATAACATTACAGAAGCCTTTTGCTGTGTTTGGATTACTGCTTTTTATTTTTACCAGTTCAAGCAAACATAAAGCTCTTCGCAGGCTGAACACGGCAGCATCTTGAGGTAAAAGGCTAACATGTCTAAAATAAAATGCTAATATGCTGATGTTAAGCAGGTATAATATTTATTATTTAAACTGATAGACACAATCTATCCTGTATGGAACATACATGTCTGAATCTTCTTGGCAAGCAAATCCAGCAGCCCAAGCCTGAAGTTTTGGATTAGTTCGGATGAGATTCCTACCACCCTGTCTCAGACCTAATAGTTGTTGAGATACTTCAATCTGTAATTCAAAGTGGTGGATCCACTTTATACTAGACCATACTCTAGAACTATGGACTGACTGAAAATTGCTGCTACCATCCAATCAGTCAATCAGATTAAATTTCCTTGTGTAATTTCCAGATCATGATCGTGTGGAATGTTAAAAGAAAGCTAATACTAAATGCACAACCCGCATTTCTGCTCTTGGGTATTCAGTTTACAACTAATTGTGTTTTGTCCTGCTCTGAGAGACTTCAAATGAACTGCTAAAAGACTTGAGAGAGAGGGTGTACAAAGTGGAGCAGGGAAAAACAGGCAGAGTGAGAAGGAGGGGAAAAAGGCAGATAAGGAGGGGAGAGGAGGGAAATGGGAGGAGAGGACTAAAGAGACAAACTGTACATCGGCGTGGTTTAGGCCGAGGGGCCGGGCGAGCTTGAAGTCTGGGGCCCTTCAACATCCAGCTGTAAAAAGGATTTTCTAGAGCTGTCATCACATTGGAGGAGGCTGTCAGCTGCAAATATCCTCCAACAGTAACTGCTTCTATACTCAGTAGAATACACTACAATACACTCAAGAGAAAAGAAGAGGAGAAGGCTGTGTGAGCTATTTACAGTTGTTTGTGTGTAACCTTAGCCTTAACCCTAACTTAATTCAACCATTAAATGAAAAGAAAATTGATACTTGTTTTCATTGTGAACTTGTTTAACTAAGTAAAAATCAGGTTCCACATTTTTGACCGATTCTTTTAAAGGAAAATACCACATAATTCTCACACAGAAGGCTGTGACAGCCTCCATTCCAGCAACACATACACTGTGAGGATTGATGTTAGACTACTAAAATGATCTCCATACTGACAGAACAGAAACTTCGCCATTGCTAATGCAAAGGTGATTAATTAAGAAATGATTTTTGACAGCAATTGATCAAATTAGATGAAAAGGGCTTTCAATTTAACGGAATCTCTAATGGACTTTGAGCAAGGTTTTTGAGAACTGTGTACAACAAATGTAGGTGGCTACAATGAAAGAAAATGCACACTTCAATTCCTTCAGTAGAGAACAAATATGTCATCTTCAGCTAAAATTGTATGAGAAGAAATGATAACAAACATTGAATCATATGAGGAATCTCTTTTCCTCAACATTATCAAGTTTATTTTAGTGGTGAATCATCCATTTTGTCAAGTTCAAACAAATACAAACGAAACAATTTTTATTCCTTAAAATTTGATCTATGTTAGAGTTGTGATAACTGGAGTTTTATATATTTTCTTTCCTTTTTTCATTTATTTCTACTGGGGTTGTCGCCATGTGCTCATTTACTGACACTGAAGGCAGGTATGCCTTCTGGAACACAGGTGTGTGCTTCATTGCATCCTGCAGGCAGTAAGGGCAGAAAAGAAAAGGTAAACTGTTCTGCAGCAGCTGGATATAAAATCAAATTTATGGTGCTCATATGTGAGCCAGTGTGTTGCAGTAATTTAGATTCAAGCACGCCAACAGGTTACTTGAGTACATGTGTTGTTGCAACTATGTAGCTTTTGAATGCTTGCCATTTTGAATTCAATTCTCAGCTTACCTGAGCAGGCGGTACCCCTAGTTTTAAATTGAGGTTGATGCCAAAATACCTCTGACGTGGGAGTTAGAGTGTAGCTTGTTTGAGGGTGTTGGGTTCCTGTTGTTTCTAGAACTTTTTTTGGCCATTTGTCCTTATTTTTTTTTTGCGCCAACCTCTCGCTTTCAGTGTTCTCATAATCCCTTTTAAAGGCCAAAAACATCTGCAGCCATTTTTGGGGGATTTTGGCAATTTGATATAAAAATTTTTCAAACTAGTGGAATCAATAGGTCGTGAGTAACTTCTTTATCAGTCAACATTATGTGCACTAGAGCCAATGAAGAACACAGGGACTAATAGGTTCCTACCAGACTGATAGGCCAGGTAAACCAAAATTTGTGTGTTTTAAGATGAATATTTAACATTAGAGGTCATCTGGTCAGTGTGTCTCTGACTTAAAACACAAGTAACAATCCAGTAGACGTAAAATGGATTTTAATGTGTATCAGATTGGAGGTTACAAAACCACAACGTGGAAAAGGTAAGAAAATTCTTATTCACAGAATTGTTGATTAGGGTTTGGGGCTTAGGTTAAAGGTTAATTTTCTGTCCACTGCAAATGCCTATTTGTTCTGCAATATTTTGAAGACTTTACTTCCTCACCACCTTAAAAAGTTTCACCATCAGCAGATGATTCTACAACCATGACTTGATACCAATGCAGTTTATTTCAAGAAGGGAGAGACTCCAAGAATCATGAAAATGCAATCTGCTCAGTGCTATTTTCTAACTCCTAAAGTAAAGAGCATGCATTGAAAGAAAATGAAATGACCACCCTACTTTTTTGGTCAGATTATTTTACCCTTTCAGATAAAATAAGATTTCACTGTCATACTCAGATTAAATGACTTGTTAAGCTGGATGGGGTGGATTTGTTTATGGTGTGTAGCATCATTGTTGCTCATGCATATTGTAGGTTGAATGGGGACACAAGGGAGGAATCGGGGTGTGGGATGACCTCAGAGGCAGGACCCAGAGGAGTCCTGTCCCCAGTGGCCCTGCCCTGCTCAGCCCAAATTCCTGAGTGTTTCCAGCCTCTGGACAGCCCTCAATTGCAGACAAACAACAGCGGGGTCCACGCTCCATGTAGTGAGCTTCTTGGAAAACTTCCTTATCTTGTTTAGCACACTGCCCCATGTTGACTCAGGATCACCACATTCATTCAATCACACGCACACGCAGGAATATGTGCATGAATGCAACACCTGATTGAGGTTTAGGGTTACTCATTCACAAAGTGTTTTCAAAGCTGTCACTAATTCTATTGGTCTGTCATTAAATGCATTTGAATGCGTTCAGAGCAATTATAATTTACAGTGCTTATGGAAGGGAAATGAAAAGTGGAATAAAGCAGACTGCAGCTTCATGTGGCTATGCTTGAAAGCCTTTTTTAGAAAAAAAAAAGCACGATAAAGTTCAGAAAGAACATGTTACAGTCATGGAAATGCTGCTACTTATGGTGGAAAAATTGTTAGAATGTATTCACACCTCAAAACAAAAGCATTACTTCCACATTAAAAGCATGAGGTAAAGATAGCAACAACAAAACAACAAAAGAGCAACAAATAACATTTAGAAACCAAAAATCTACATCAACACCAAAAAGCAAAAGAGAGGCAAGAAAACATACATGCAATGATCTATTGATGAATTCTAAACTCCATTTTTTCTCCATTTAAACTGAGAGTCCAGGTAGTCCTTCAGGTAAGAGATCACAACAGTATCATAAATGGAGAAGAAAATGGGCCAAGGGTGGATCCTTGCGGTGCTCCAGACATTTTATCACCAACCATCACAATTGTCTGATGACTACAACATAAACCAACTAAGAGCAGAACCAGACAGGCCAGCCCACTCTCAGCCTGGTGAAGAGGATGCTATGATCAACTGTATCAATAGCTGAGATAAGGTCAGCAAAATAAAACTGAGCAATGTAAAAGTGATGGATTTTGATATCAGGATCACAGTGAGAACCCTGATCTACCATACGTCTGAGCATTTCTGACACCAGTCTACTGCAATTTGTCCTGGAACAGAGAGCACACACTGATGTCATGGTGTGAAATGTTGGAAAAAAAGGCGTGTGATTGGGGATGAGGGCTCTGGCTTTGCCCCATTGTTGTCTGGGTAATGTTTAAAGGTCAGAGGGAGATAAAGGCCTGACTGACAGTAAGGACAGGGCTGGTGTTGGAAGGGTCAAGGGTCAGGCCTTCGCTGAAACAGCCCGATTTATGGCTCCCCGGACTGCTGGGTCAGGAACGCTGCATTGTTCAGGGATGTGATCATTTCCATAACAGTGTATGTGTCCGTCCATGTGAGGGAGAAAAGAGGTTCTTTCTGAGCAGCTACAGAGTTTGTGTAATCCTTAGGAGATCTGGATGGCTGTGTGAGAGAGAAAGATATGTGTGTGTGCTTGAGACATAGACGTGGTATCTGGAAATAGCAGCGAGGAGGCTTGCTGTGCTGTTTGCCTTCCCAAGTTTGATTTGACATCCTAATTGCCACATGGAGGAACAAAATACTCTGAGGTTCCCCAAATTGAAGTCGATGTTGAACCAAGCAGGCTATGTTTAGCGGCCTGGGCTATCTGTGGAGGGCCTACATTTACTGTCGCTCACTCTTCCTCTCTCTCTGCCTCTGCTTCTGTTTTTTTTTTCTTCTCTCTGTCTCTTCCTGAAGGAGGAAATATGGAGACAGAAACAGAGAGAGAAGATTGACTGGAGGGTGCCGGCACAAGAGAAAAGTAGGTAGAAAGAGAGTTAAAGATAGAGGGAGAGAGAAAGGACGAGCAGCAGAGACAAATTGGAAGATCACTGCTTTTTATGCACCCCTCCAGTGAAACTCCCCAGCCAGGCCGAGCACACACAGAAACACACTTTTCCTTTCTCTCCTTCTCTACTCCCACCCCCCCATCTACCCTCCCTTCTATACACCCTCTAGCAGCAGTAGCAGGCAACTCAGGCAGGTAGCTGACAGGCAAAGTGAAGCCTGGTAGACTGGAATAATTACATGTGGCTGTCTGCGTGAAACATGACAGCTCTACCTTCAATTAAGCCCGGAGAATGCATTTTCATCACCTGCCGAGAGCTCCCGGCCTCGCCCGCCCACCAGCCTGCCAGCAAGCCAGCCAGCCTGCCCGTTGTCCACCACGGCAAGGCACAGAGCTGAAGGATGGAAGGGAGTGAGGTGGGGGGGCAGCAGTAAGTGATGAACATACCATTGTCGATACAACAGCAGCCTCCCTCACATCATGACTATTAATGAGCACCAAATGCGATCGCGTGAAACCTTTCCACGCCAGTAAAAAGCTGAAGGGGGGAATCAAAGTGGATGGTAGCTACACATGGAGTAACAAACCAAAATACTGAAAATTAGCCTCTGAACCCAGCTTGATGCTGCCTGTACCCGACTCCCGCTCCCCCACCCCACCAAAACTGAGCCATCAAAGGGTGACACAGCTCTGATACTGATGAGTGGTAGCCACAGAGGCAAAGTGTTGGGACAGGAGTCAGTGCTCTCAAATAGTCAGTGGATACACACTTTATTAGAATTTCCCTTCCTTCTATTCCTCAACTTGAAATGCATCATTGCTGCATGGCAATATGAGAAAAGTAGTTGTGTGAGGATGTGGAATTTAGATGCAGTTTCAATATTTTTTCCTGAAGTAAGAAATAAAGTAATAAGAAAAATAACTTCCCTCCAATAAAGTACATTAGTAGCTGATGTCCCACCTCTACCCATCCCTTCTCTTTTTTAAAAAAAGTATAAGGGGTTAATTATGAGACTGACCCCTATATTCCAGCTATAACTGCGGACACACAGATCCTGGGGAGTTTTTACCTCACAAAGGATACAGAACGGAACATCGCTTACATTTAGCAAATCTTAATTTACATTTAGAGTGATTACTTCCCCCCCTCAAAGCAGTTTGAAGACGTCTACTCCACACCTCAGTAAAAAAGGCTGCTTCCAAATTAAATTATGGCACAAAATAAAAATCATAGAAAAGGTACTACTTTTGGTGCATTGAAGTCATCAGTGTCAAGGGATGTAGTTGATAAATATTGAAAAGAGTGATTCTCGTGCCTGAGTCAACAAGACCAGCAGCTTAAAAACGAGACAAGGACAGAAAACAAAAGAAAAAAACTGCAGCATTGGTTCTGTGGTGTGTATCAGCCCTGGATTAGGATACATGAGCCTGGCTGCCTCTGCTGTGCCACTTGAGATGAGTGCTGGAGTATAGATTGAGAAGCAAGGTCAAGGAGGTGTGAATTAATGGTACAAATAATCAGTGAGTTTACTGAGGCAGCCCTTCACAGGTTTCCACCCCTGCTGTGTAACCCCAGCAGCCCCTGGCGTACTCCGGGCTCCCATGGTAGCAGGGGTAAACATGTGTGTAAATACTCCTTGCTTTGTGCTCAAACACACACACACGCACGCTTGAACGCACTTGCACACAAACACACTAAGAACAGATAGAAACTTACAAACATACTGTAGGTATGCACACGGAGCCATCATATACACACCAAAACATGCACACACATAATGGAAGAATCTGAGAGGCGGACTGACAAAAATGCCTCAGGTAAAATGAATTGAATCCAATGAGATGTATTGGGAGGATAGATATGTAAAGGGCTGCTGCTGACAGCTGCTATTGCTCCCTCGGTGGATGGTGCCAAATGACAGGCCTGCGGAGAAAGGTGTGTTTGATAATACAACCACTACAATCCACTAGATCCTCGTTCCCTTCAGTCTATTTATATTCCTTTTTTTTTGTATTGTTGGCGCTCACCTCGAGTCAAAGCATCTTGAGCTGTTTTACAAGCCTCGCATTTGAAATGTACTTTGTTTCTTCTTGTGGGCTATGAGCTGCTGTCTTAAAAATATATCATCAATTTTTGCCACATTGAAATAAAACACAGACACAAATCGCACTTCCTTTCTCCTCCCTCCTCTAGCTTCCCCCTCCCATATGCTTCAGATAAATATTCAGATAGGAGGGGCTGTTGGAGCTCAGTGGAGCTAACATGTTGCATTGGGCTCCTTGAGTAGAGAGGACAATGACTAGGTCCACAGTGCCCCTATTAAAGCAGCAGCCTCCAGGCTAGTGGATTAGCCTGAATAGGCTGTGCTCCCCAGGTACAGGATTTGGTTTACATTAGCCAGCTTTGCCCTTGGCTGCTACTGCTAACTCCTGTTCAGGTCACTTAGCTCGGGCTCACCACGCAGGAAACCTTTTTTCTGAGCATAATTAGAAAGAAAAGCTTAATTGACATTACTTTGTGCCACAAATATGTTTGCTGTTGTTTGAGGAAGGACTGGCTGTGCAATTGTCACAACAGATGCTTAGAGGGAGAACAGTGCGAGAGAAGAAATGTCTCACTTTCCAACAATCTTGCGTGCATGACAGTGAGAAGGGCATGTAGCTCGGGGCAGTGGGACCACTTTAAATTTTAAACACAATCTCAGCTTTGCCTCATTTCAATGCAGTACGTCTGGAGGTGGAATCAGAATGCATAAAATTGACTGCATGAAAAGATAATGTATAATAAATGTATTCCGCGTTGGGCACCATGGATCGAATCATTGATTAGCAGCGGCGGACCCTTTGCTAAACATCCTTGTTTCATACATATTTCATTACGGCTCTGACAGTGGCTGGGTCTGCTGTCTTGGGACTGTGACAGATGTCCATTAGTTGGACTCGAGACCAGTGGAAGGGAGGTCCTGGTAACCTGTACCACCCCAGATTTGGTGTCCCCATCTGGCTGGCTGTATGGCAACTGGGTGGCCGCTCTTCCAGATTACGCTTCCTGACCAGGATGTCAGGCCTGACTGAGAAATACTAACTCAGCTGCCTGCATGTTCCCAATATGTCTCTACCTACTTTATCTGTGTTTTACTCTTCTCTCATTCTTGGTACGTCCTGAACAGAAAGGTCAGAGGTCAGCTGCAGCACACTGTGCCAGTACTTGGCAGAGATCTCTTCACTCTTCTGTAGGGAGAGGGCTTCGAAAATAAATTTCAGTGAAGTGACTAATTTCAAAGAATCATTGTTTCACGAAAGAATTTGATGAAACTGGCCCAAGACTTCACTGTCAAAACATCTTTCAAACCAAGAAACACACAAACCTAAGAGGGACCCTAACAAGAAAAAATAAAATAATAAAAAAATCTAAATTCACTTGTTCTTGTTTGGCCTGAAGATGGAATCATGAAATGAGCTTCCTCAGCTGAAGCCCTGATCAGTGGTATTCCCCAGTGGGAGGGACTTCCCATGGTGGTCCTGACACTGAGGGCACCAGGCGGATAACAACATGGCCTGCAAACACAAATATCCTGAAATCATAGATGCCCGAGGGACCTCATAATGTCTGTATGAGGACCCCCACCACTAGTCTACCACACCATGGTTACCATCTGCCAAACACAAGAACCATCAAATACATGTTTAATTTTCTTTCCTGCATGTCTTCTGTTCTCTACTCTAGAACAAGGCAGTCTGTGTGAATCCATTTCCTTCTGAGAAGTTCAAATTGACTTTTATACTTATATGGAACATGAACATAGCTTTTCCTCTTCTTTTTGAAAGCACCCTCTGACAGGAAATGGGATCAATCAATCACCATGGTTGACACACGGAGCTGCATGATGCATTGTTGAGATTTGGGAGGTGTGTACATAGACTTCCCTGTGAGCCTCTGCAACCTACAGTTATCCATGACATCCCTCTCTGTGTGGATCCGCAGAGACGTTAATGTGCATCCTCGCAGAGCTATAATTTCAGCCTTCGTTGAAATGCTGTCATTCTGAGATTGAAGGGTTCACCCACTTCTATAAACACCATGAACACAACCTGCCAGTTTGGCTGTCTACTGATATGCATATGTCTATTTCATAGGCTTGTGCAAAGACAGTCATTCAGGAATAATGTATGTGTATGTGTGGGAATAAAGGTCAGTGGTTGCCAAAAAACAACCAAAACATCAAACTATATTTCAATTCAGCCAGACTGACAGGGTCTGAAACTTTGTAAACTTTACATCTGCTTATATCATCATCATGTGAGGTAATTTGCTGCCTTTTCCATGGAACATGTTTCACATCAGAAAACAATGTTGTATGTCTAATGATCTCCTCTGCATTTCCAGTTCAAAGAGAAGCTTTAGACACATGTATTCCCTCTTCAGTGTCTGCGCTTTTTACAACGTGAATGCAATTTGTCAGGTGAAGACGAGGAAAAAATGAGGCCAGCATATGGGCCCCCTGAGTGAGTGAGTGTGTGTGTGTGTGTGTTTGAGAGAGTGAGTGAGTTTTTTCCTCTTTATTTTGGGGAACTAGAGCGTCGTCTCAGCGCTTCGCTATTCCCTACTAATCAGGTGCTGCCAACCTGCCAGCCAAGGCGGGACGCGAGGCCTTTCAAAACACTCTGCTAATTAACAAGCCCCCAATGCATCCCTTCCGCTTTTACAGCGCTAGCACATCTGCCATAGAAACTCCAGAGAAGAAAAACTACATTATCGTCAGCCTGAGTGGATCCCTTCACTTTGCACACAGCCTGAATAGATGTGTGTGTTGTGTTGTGTGTATGCGTGTCAGTTGCAAAGGTGCGCACAAAGTTCTTCACACGAGCTCCCAATTTTTTTTTTTCTTGAAAGTGTCGACGGTTTTGCATTGGTGCTCTGCTTGTGTAGACATTGGCAAAGCGTCCCGCATCTAACAGGCAGCTGAAAAGCATGAATAGCGTTCCCACCGTCTTAATGACTGTTTACATGTCCCCAGTGCAGATTAAAAGATGTTTCTGGTCTCGCCTGGGGTCTTGCTGCAACACATCTTTGACAACCTTCTTGCATGATTAACTTCAAAAGTGTTTTTATTTTCCTCACTCAGTTTCTGATTCCTTTATATCTCACAGCACCTCAAATTAATACAAAACCAGAGACCTGATTTCATAGAAAAATGTGTTTACTAAATGAAATCTAGTATTAGCTGCAGCCATATAATAAAATGTGTTGATTTTAATGGGGACCTGTGCGAGAGCTTGTGACAAAATGGTCAGCATGTAATCTCAAGCCCCTTTATATAGTCCAAATATTTACTTAAATCAAAACTCTGTGAAATGGACTCATGCTCACACAGGTGGAGAGGACTTTCATGTAAAATCAACACTTCTCATGTTAACTGTGGGCAGAAAAAAAGCCCTTTTAACACGGAGCGTGATTTACACAGGACGTTGGTCTTTGAAAACCCCCAGAAAATTGAACAAAGCAGCCACAGTGACCTCGTTTACTTTGGAAAGGTCTGCCAATGCTCTAAAGGATCCATACATTCATACTCGTTCTGGAGTTATGACTTTTTCCAGGCCTGGGAATTCCATCTCCTTCACGTTTGCCAGCCAAAGGCCAGCCGCAGCCCAGGAGATCCTCTCAGCTCATTTCCTCTCTGTCAGAAAGCCATACTGTGCTCACTCTCTGCTTCTGATGGAGCCTCATGCTAATTTACTGCTACTCAACATCTGCCCCCCTCGATACTTCATGAAATTGTCACTGAGCAAGAAGTATATTTTTTCATGTAAAGAGGGCAGATGTCTCATGACCAGAGGAGGACCTGAAAGTGAGCTGTAACTTCCCATTGGACTTGCTCACACAGTTTTATGCAATATGTTGAAACTTTTTCTATTGTTATATATACCATGCTCGAATGATCTCAATCAAGTCTGAATAAGACATTAACCAAGTAAAAGCATTGCTGAATTGGTGAATGAATAAATGATGCAAAAGTAAGATAACTGAAACATGTATTTTACGCCTGTATGTGCATGTTAATATTCTTGTGTGAAGTTCACCCAATAATGAAGAGTAAAGCTGAGCTTTTTGATTTTTCCTACTCCTTTTTTTAATCCATAGAGAATGTAATTGATAAAGACATGATTTTTACTGATCCATGTAGGGAAGTTTTTTTTTTCACTCTTTTGCATCCCACAGAGAGGTCAAAAGGTCAAGGTCAACTGCTGGAAGGATTTAATGTCTTGCTTAAATATATTTCAGCAGCAGGGTGCTTGCTACCACTGAGGACACTAAGAGCTTATTTATGATATCTTCTTCCTCCTAAAGCAGCAGTGATTGATATTTCTTGTCCACTTGTCCATGCAACAGAACAGGCTGTAAACACAACATTTAAATATTATCACCTTATAAAGTATAAAGCAAAAAGATGATTATTTACACCCAGTAGACATGGAGAAACATGGATTCATTTGTAGTCCAATATACAGTCTCTTTCTAGTTCTTAATTAAGCTAGAAACCTAAACCATTACCTGAGGGAAATGATCAGCTCTTTAGCTGCTAAATGGTCCATTATGTTGGCTAACTAGTCACTAAAACCACGTTTCTACAAAAAGTACCCACAACGTTGAGTCTGAGGAGCTTTTTTTCAAGGAACTAAAATATTTCTTCACATCTCTGGTTGTCTGCATTTCTACCACCACAAGACCTGTAAATTAGGCTGCTGACGTATGAAACACTGACAGCTACAACAAGCTGTCCCACTCCAGTCCTGCAGCTGGCAGTAAGGCAGAAAACTATACAACGATGACGCCATATAAAGAGAAGAACAGGCAGACTGTTTCATGCTTTAAATAAGGTTCAGTTCATTTTACTTGCACAAGACTTTTACATGTGTGATGTCATTGCAGGTCTCTGTTTCATTTCCCTCTGGATATCCTCTTCAGTGTAAATACTCAGTAAGGCCTAGATTTTGTTGTTAGTCCATCTGTCATATACTTTCTTATATAACTCCATCTTGATATGTTGAATCACACATTTTTTTAAAATGGGGGCTGAACAAAAACATGCTCGAACCAATCAGAAATGTTTGGCACTATAAGCCCCACCCCAAAGGTTCCTCTACTTTCAGAAGTACTAACCCCTGAGCAAGGACCTTTTGGTGGGTAAAACACTTTCCCCAGAACTTAATTTAGATCCTGGTACCAGAGTTCCTCCAAAGGTTCCTGGGGAAAGTTCCTGCAACTGAAACACACCTAAACTTTGTTTGCCTTTTGGTGATGAGCAGGTAACATAGTTTTTTGTTTTTGTTTGTTTGTTTGTTGTTTTTTCCTGAAAAAATAGCACTGTGGTTTGGAAATTCCTGTTATGAGGGCAGTATGACAGAATCAAAAAAGCATTTAGAAATTCAAATTTTAGAAATAAGATGTACAAAAAAGATATAGAAATATTGCATTATTGATATAAAAAATACAAATAATTTAAAAGAGAGACATTATTTTGGGTGTCTGGTCAAAATGTTGTTGGCACAGGAAGATTTGGAGCCAGTATCTCTCTAATCTGGGCTACAGCCCAGTTCATTAACCACTCGTGCTCCCCTTAATTCTGGCTGGGTTTTTTTCTACAATCACCTTAGAGCTTGCATAACCCAGTTTTCAGCATGACATACATATTAATTCATACTGTACCTCACACCAAGCAGCATCATCTGGTGTGGTTGTTTTCACTATAATAACCAAATGAAGGGCAGAGCTAACCCACCTTTGTATTTTCCTTTAGCGTAGCCTCAGACTTGCATCATCATCTCATTAACCTTGCTGGATTCACTTTGCCAACTACACCGTTATATCATGATGAAAATGCTGCTTGCTCACTGATTTTTGCCCAGCAAAAGTAGAAGCTATGTATAAATGCAGTTAAGAGATTCATACAGCAATTGCAACCACAGCAGGAACAGCAGCAGAGCGAGTGTTTTAGTTGAATCCTGGGCCTAAGCATTGTAGACAGAAATGTTTTTTTGGGGGGTGGGGTGGCGGGGTACTTGTTATTCTCTCCATCCATAATGTGGAGGCCCTGGCAGAAAAATGCCAATCAGGAGGTAAGTCGGAATCCCATCATCCCTCTCCTGCCTAGAACACCTTTACTTTCTATTTGCTTATGCAAACCAAGCTGTTTAGGGATGAGGAGAGAGGCGGCTAATGAGCTGCCTGCATCAACCCCGCAGAAAGAAAAGGACCCCTGTTCGTAGCTGCTCAAGAGAACACCTCCTCTGGGCATGCTCAGAAACAGCAAAACAACAACAACAACTATACAGCCACGGCAACACAAATTGATGTGATTAACCAGTGGGAATGACAGTTATTGTGTGAGGGGTTGGATGCAGAGCAAGCAGATTTGGAGTGCTGGAGATTGCACGCAGGCAGAGAGTGTGCAGCTGCAGATGACTTGCAATATGGAAAAGTTTACATGGTGAGTTGTCAGCTGTTGATGAGATGTGCTTGACCTCTGACCCACAAAGTTTTCTCTCTTTACTTTTTCTGCCTTCCCTTGTCATTTTGTGTCTCTCTTTGTGTCTCTTTTTTTCCAGTGCAGTGTAACATAAAGCTGCAGAATACATGACATTATTGCTGGCTGGCATCCTCTACTGTAAATCAATCTCCATGACGGTAATGATCCATTACAGGGTCTAATAGTCTCCGCTGATTGTTCATCTGCCAGAAAATGCTACATAGATTATACCAAGTCAGTTGTAAGGTGGGAAATCCTGCTCCCTATTATCATCACAAGAAGAGGGATCCTTTACTAGCCAAGTATGTTTTTACACACACAGGAATTTGACCTCTGCATTTAACCCATCCATGAGCAGTGAAAACACAGGCACACACAAAGAGCATTGAGCACACACACACACACGCCACATGAGCGGTGAGCAGCTGCAGTGCCCGGGGAGCAGTTGGAGGTTAGGTGCCTTGCTCAAGGGCACTTCAGTCGTGGATATATTGAGGCAGGGGAAAGTGGTATTTATTCTTTGCCTCCACCCACATTTTTTCCTGCTGATCCAGCAGTCCCAGGCCACTTCTCTGTCGTCTAGGCCACGGCAGCCCCCCAAAATAAATGAGTATATTCTTTAATTCCACAGGTGGAACTTGCTAAAATCCACCCAAGTATCTCTGTGCTACAACTAAAACAGTTTTTCATTCAGTGTCATCCCCTGATCCCCTTTCTCAAGTGTGCAATGACCCTTGCTTCCATTAGTCAATGATGGATTCCTGTTATGTAACATGAGCACTGTCATTGTCAAAACTGACTCAAAATGCTACATGTGAATATCAGTGGACCTTGGTCCAGTTCAATCCACTGTCCAACACACTGAACTTTTGCACTTTCCTCAGGCTGGCCAGGGTTTGCTCTGCCACAAAACCATCACAAACAAAACACGAGGGCAGTCTCGTTTCACATAATTGCTCAGCCAGAAAATGTCCATTACGCTCTTGTTTTCCTTGGCGCACAGAGTAGAACTTTAAACCATGAAAGAAAAGCAGTGTGGGAAGTTCAAATGGTATTGTCATTAACGCCTCAACACAGTGATCATTCACAAGGGGTTTGCATGTACAGACAATGCAGGCCTTTCTTGCAGAGGCGCAGATGGCATCGTAAAAAAAAGAGGCCTTCTCTGCAAACACCAAAAGCAAACACACAAACAGTGGTGACCCTCTGAGTCCCCAATCCATCTTTTCTCCTGTTGGGCGCTCGTTGTCCCAGTAAGATCAAGGCGTTTCCTTTGAACTGATGTTTTCATGCTGTTATGCACGCTCATTTCGGGCAACTCTTGAAATGTAAATGGAAACTTTTCTAAATGTTATATCGTATCCAGCTTTTGTTTGGACTTCATACTTGTTCTGATTTTGAGACTTTTACCATCAGGGTTTCCCAAAGCTTTAACGTACAGTAATTTATTGCTGCTCATCAATCTTAGTCAGTGCTTCACAACTCTATGAGGTAAAGTTTCAGGCTAATTTACATGGATTTTCTGTCCTCTTGTACCTATTGTACTCTGTTCTATTTCAGTCAGAGAAATCTGTTTGCACAACCAATCACCACAGTGTTTGGTGAATACACAGTGCAGCATGAGGCCATCGCCTCCATTTGGTTTAAGGCAAATTGGCTAACCTTTTGAAATGGCTAGTGCTGGACCCCATGTCTCCTCCAAGACCAGTGGGTATCTCATGGATTGCCCTTCAGAAACACAGATGTTCCATCTCCAGAGTAATGCAGCCTTCCTTAGGCCTAATCCTTGGATGCTGGCACGGCTACGGCAGAAATATTTCCAAACAGAGCTGCAGCACTTCTGTGTGCAGCTGTGTCTCAACATTTGTCAAATCTTGTCATCAAGTGGCGGAAACAAGGCTGAAGAATTTGCTCATGATTACATCGCACACAAGCAGGGACTCACATATACACATCCATGCACAGTATGATGTATGTGAGGAGTGAAAAATGCAGGAGAACTCAAACTGAAATTGATGGTTCATCTCACATATTTTAGAACAAGTTCATACTAAACACATTTGGAACAGATCTTTAATTTATTAATCTCATTCTGTCTGTTAGCTTTGTTTAGACAGGTGATTACAATTCCATTTGAACTCTGATGCTGCCAAGTGAAACAAGATAAAACTACTGATGTGGCTCAATCTACGCACCTAGCTGTTGCTTATGTTTTTAATGATTTTTTCATTAATTCGCAGAGCAAATATTTGCAGCCAAGATGTCTGAATTTGTAGAATTGAGTCTTCCACTGAGGGACCTGAATGTGTTCGTCTACAACCAACCACAACAAATGACCTTAGATATGTAGCAGCTCATTCAGTAGTTTTTAGCCATGCTAGTGGGGTGGCAGTGTCAGTCTGTCAGTCCACCAATTTGGTCCGGACTGTAATACCCCAATGTCAATCGACTGAATCACCATGAATGTGGAACATTCATTGTTCCCAGAGGATGAATCCTAATGATGTTGATGATCCCTCTCTAACCTAAGGGATGATACCAAAATTCTGTCCTAAAAATAAACCACTTGTGGGTTACTTCTGCTGAGTTGTGTTTAGGCATTAGGAAAAGATTTTGATATTTTTAGCAATAAAAACAAGCTTCTCCACTATGATTCAGATTAAGGAGTGATGCAGGTATGATTCCACTCTGTGTGTTGGCATGAGCTGTTGGTAAAGAAGCTGATTTATGAAGTGTCGGCAAGTGTCTTAATAGAGGCTAATTGTGTGGGTTTATGGGTTTATGATCTTCACGCTGTTCAAACTGATCCAAAAGAGCTTAGTTGACCCCAGCAAACACACGCACTCTCTCCTTCTCTCTTACTCACTCACCAGTGCATGCAGTCCTAAACACAGCCCACCCCTCACCCCCTCTACAAACCTCCTTTTGCCAAAAAAGGGTTCCAGCAGTGACCTGTTCTGTCTTCCCCTCTTTCGTAAGAAAATTTCCAAACGTGGTTCCAGACGCTTGCACTGGGGTCAAGCACATTAGTTTATAAAAAGACCACATTATTTCCTGTTAATCAAGTTATTATTTTCTCCCTTCCACTTTTAATATCTGACTGCTTTAGGCCCAGTGGTAAATATGTCAACAATTTTAATTTGAACTTTTCAACTCACTGATTTACAATGCCGATTTTTACCACTGACCTCCAAGGAACATTTCAATTTATTTGGCTCCCCCCACTCTCTTAATTTATTTTCACTTATTAATGAGAATGGAGTTTGGGAACTGTATTGCTATTGGAGTGGGTGGCAGGAGATTGCAGAATCCTAGCTGGAAGTAATAAGTTGTGTTATTTGATTGGTTATCTCAAAGGAAACACCAGGTCAAGCTGAATAGATGAATACCAGAGTTGAGTTATCAGATTAGAGATTATATGGGCACGCCAATCATGAGCAACTTTCATTTGTTTTAAGAGCAACATCATATCATAAATCCAAACAAATGAGACAATAATAATGACACAGCTCCCATGAATCCCTCGCCGCTTTTATGGATTTTCTCCCTGTTCCTTCCATCTATTTTCATTTTACAATCTCAGAGAAAATTGCCTGTTTTTTTTGCCCCTACTATTGGTTGGAATAAGGATTCAGCATGGTACACTTTAAGTGGCCCGTCAAGTTTCATGAATGATTAAAAATGTTAGCTCTAGACCCTGCTCATAAATAAACAGCAGGCAACAGGACTGAATAGGCTTCTCATGTACAGGGAGAATCACAGATTGGCTTCCAAATCATACCGCTCAGTAGTAGCTAATCCACAGTATAGCATTTTATGCAGGTGGAGCAGCCTCTGGTCAGAAATCATGCATATGCACTATGGGGTAGAGAGGATATGTAACAGTAGATGAGAGAAAGTACTTGTAATGAGTGGAGCATGCCATTACACACACACAATCAACTTCCTGATCTTATTTTTTGCTCAAATCAGAACACAGAGGGAATACAAACGAGTCTGCCATGGCTTCCAGTTAGTAAAATGTCATCCACATGTGCAGTTGACAGAAAACCAGAACCAAACACCAAATGCCCTAGTTCCCCCATTACCTGAAGATATTATGATTTTAAGTCTGAGTCAGTCCCTGCGGGGTTGAGGCTGCGTATCCATATGCAACCTTTTTTCAGCTGTTCTCCCCAATGAGAGCCAGGGTGCCACAGGATCACTCCATCTCAGTCTTGCAGCAATGAATAGTCTGAGGCCAACCGCTTCTGCATATGTTGAACTTTGGCTTAGAATCACATCTCAGCTAATTTACTTCCCCTGCTGGTATTCCGTTTCCACTTCTGAGGTTTTATGGCTTGGAAGCAGTTTATTGCTTCAAACCAAATCACTAATGGCTGAAAATAGCTGGATGCTTTTCAATAAGAGTTGCAGGTTTGCTAATTGTATGCATTCGCCTGTTTGGCCAGAACAGCTGAGAGTGACACAGGTGTTGCATTTCATGGGGCTTGTTAGCATTCGATGCATTAGGGGAATGCCGGGCTGATTAATCTCTGTTTCGTCGAGTCAACAGAATGATAATATATTACATCTAACAAGATGAAATGAAAATTATCAGCGCTGTAAAAAGAAAATACTCTTTACTGTACTTGCTTATCAAGTGCTTGAATGGTATGTAATCAACTTCACAAACTGATATATCCTACTACAGGTTGAATGAGAGCAGCACTAGATGAATACTTTGAGGGTGCTCATCAGAAGTAAAACATCTTTGTGATGTTATCACCAGCTGGAGACGAAGAGGGGATGTCTGATTTTACACTGGTGTGTTTATTTAACAGGTTGATGGATGTGAAGCTGTTAGTTCAGCTTCATGTAAAATAATGAGGTGGTTTCTTTGGTCCAGCGTTGCTCAGGTGCTGATGAGTGCTGAGGATGAGACTTCAAACCTCTCTCTCCTCTTTGTCTCCGAGCGCTGTCACCCGGACACTCTCCCTTTCTTTACTGATTTCATCAGATCACTTAACCAGATTTGTGGAGCACAAATTGGGATACAGGACAATGACCATAAGTGGTTAAATGTTGTGTTTGCTAAACACTGACTGGTTCCCCACATTTCCAATTCCTCCCCCTTTCAATTTTTTCTTTTTCAGCCCATTATGTTGTGGGCTCCCAAACCTGCTAAACACATTTCTAAACGATGTTACTGCGCCTCTCAAAGAAACCCCGAGCTGTGGATTCCTCCTGCCTAATGTGGCATCTTGGCTGCCAACAGAGTGAAGGAGAAAGGTGGGATTCTGTGGGACAATGGTGGTTTGTCTGAGGGCTGGTAGGGAAGGGCCAGAATCAGATTGTGAGGCTATTAGCAGTCAGCAGATTGATACAGGACCATTGATTCTCAGCTTCTTTTTTTCTCCTTCCTCCTGACATGATCTGCATTGCAAATGGAAGTTCTGTCGATTGGCCTTTCTGAAGTCAAAGATTGGGGTTGGGCTGTGGGAGATCAGTCTCTACAACACACAGGCCCTCTACACTCCATAACCTCACACCCTCCCAAAAGCCCTCTGTTGCACTCCTCCCGAGTCCTAGCCTGTCCCAGGATCCCACCACAGCTGCCTCTGCAGTCTCCCAGGACTCTCCCTCACTACTGACAACAGCCTCATTGTCTCTGCAGGCATTGACAACTCTACATTCTAGGTGTATGGTCTCCCCAAGCCCCATAAGGTCTAAAAGGGACTGCTCAAATGGAGAGGGGTTAGCTTGCTTTTTAAAAGCCAAGTAATGAGGCTGCTCATTTTGGCCTCAGAATGAATCTTTCTATCAGATTAACCCACTCTGATTTTATTTAGTTATTTTATCTATTGCACTGTGGCATGTAATCATGAAGTTCCACTGCCAGCCTAGCTAACACAAAGCTATCCATACAGTGACTTCCCAGACAGCGCCACAAAGGTGCTCTAGTGACAATGACCTCGTTTCTTCCAGCAGAGACAGGAGTCTGACAAAGTAGTTGACTACCAGCTCTACTTTACTGTCTATGCCCCCACATCCCTACAAGACCCACGGCACACACTATATGGTCATGAAGGTGTGGTTACTCTTTTTAAAGGATATCTTACAACATTCTTGCTTTTTTTTTTTGAAACAAAAGCATGTTCCAGCAGCCCTGCACCATTATGATAATCCTGCAGTTTGTTTGTCCTCCTGTTCTCTTTTGGAAGGACACAACTAAGAGGCAGGTGTGTGTGTTTCGATCATTTTCAGTTTAAAGAGAAAGTTATACAATGAGTTTGACAGAGGATCTGACAGACAGACAGACACAGAAAACGTAAGGCAAAATAAATAAATGCAGGAAGTAACCGTGGACGCCAGTTTTTCCAGCTTAATAATGTCTATCACCCCACAGAGACAGGAAGTGATATGCAAATGGTTCTTCACACATACTCGAGCGTGTCCTCCAATTATAGGCTCTCATGTTGCTACTGGCCACTGCACTAGCCCTCTCAGATTCAATTGCTGAGCCATATGCTGGTCTGGAGGCAAGTTAGCATTGCAATGAAACGAGAAGCAGCGCTTCCAGGGGTGTTTTGCTATAAATTAGTATGTATGATGGGCACAATTGCTATCCCTGCTCAACTTATCTCCAATAAGACAATATTCCTCAGGAAATGCTATTTATCCCAGTGTGAACAAAAACAGGAATTGCTCTCAAACAGGGACAGACCTGTGCATGAGATGCAAGTCTCTTGAGTTACAGGGAGGAATTCCAAGAATGGAGGAACATGTTGAGTTCTGGTCCCAAAGACATGCGAAGTGATTCATCACCTTGGCTGTCTTTATAAACTGATACATTTTAAAGCCTTCCTCTGGCCAGGACACTGTCTATGATCCTCCGCCTGGGCCTCTAGCTGTGAAATGCGAGGCTGTCAGCTTATGGTTTTACCTCAGATGACTTGCATATTGTGTAATGTGTTTCAAATAACTGGTTGAGTTCACGTATCTAGATGTCAGCCGTTATCTGCTCATATTTTGCATCACAATTTCTGGTAATGCCTGAGTATATGCAAAATGAACTCACAATTCAGTCCCAGCTACAGTCCTTGGAGGAACTATTTTATTTCTTGTAAATCTTTTCATGAAGGATATCTCAGTATTCTCTATTGTGAATTGCTAGCAATCACTTTAAGAGTTGTTTTATTGTCACAATAAATGCTCTGTAGATGTCTATACCTTTAGTAAAAATGTACCTCCTGAATTCCATCCATCTTAAATTCAGTACCCAACAAAACAATGTTTACAAAATATTTTTTTCTTCAACTTTAAGAAAGTATTGCAATTCGCTGTTATTATAACAATATTATCATCCATATATAAATCTAACACAATGAGTGTAAAATCGAATAATTAATTTGCAGACATGGAGTAGTCTGCAAACCAGACTATCTCAGGGATTTGAAATGAATTAAATAAAAGTTCAATGAATAAGAATGAATAAAAACACCTGGATCATCCGACAACTTCATGTAACCTGCACCCTAACACCACCTGTTTAACCAACCTGTCGATTCCTTGTTTTGGCCATAAACAACAAGCAATAAGTGAGGGGCATAGAAACCATAATGTGTCCCTTTATTAAAATTGTATAATTAACGGTACTTTCAAGAAAGCCACATGAGGATTCAGGCAAAACTAATGGGAAAAGTTTTGATTTACACCAAAGGCAATTGAAAGCCCACATGCTTTGTGTTTATTACAATTAAAATTTTGATTTTATTATCATGTATCACGAAATTGATACAACAAACATATTCCTTTTAATGGCTGCTTGTGGGAGCTGTCAGCTTGGTGGGATGGAGGAGGTGAAGAGGTTAAATAACTGTTTCAGCATTAGTATGGCACCCCATTTCTGTTCAGGGAGACAGTTTTGAATTGTCACCGCTCTACATATAAAACTTTCTAGTGCAGTGCTAATGTTGATTCTATTCTAATTCATTTGCAGAATAAACCATATGGTATCACGTGCTTGCTTTTATCTACACCTCTGTTTCACCTCAATGCTTCTTAGCTTGTTAGTGTGGACCGTGCCAGCATTTAGCTGTCTTGGCCGCGACGCTGTTCCAGCATCCTGGTGTTTGCCATTCTAATCAGCTGTATTGTCTCAGAGACGACCTGCCCAACCCCAGGCCCACTAACCCAAGGCCGCTGCAGTGGATGGCAAGGTGTTTATGTGCAAACACTGATCTAAATTATTAACCTCCCACAAATGACTTCTCCCAAGGTTTGTTTCCAGACCAGGCGCAGCATCTAGTAGGCTGTAGACAAGTGGTCTCGGAGCAGTTCATGGAAATCCTTGTGGTTGTGTGTAGTTGGAGCAGTGGCGGAGAGGAGAGCAGGAAAACTGGCTAGCCCTAAGAATTACAGCTGAGAGTGCTTGAGGGCTCACCTTGACTAAATAAGAGCTAAAAAAAAACTGTCATGAACCCAGGTGAGAGGTCGACCTTCATTTACCAACCCTGTTTGTTTCAGTAATCTTTACATCAGGTAAGGTCTATGTACAGCAAATGAAGACGCAAAAACAACCTGGTGTTACGTATTTGCCAAAAACTGATATTCATTTCTTCATTTACCTATTTATTTTTGACAGGAAACTGCGTCCCTCAGTACATGAAATAAAATTGTGATTTGAACACCTATGTTATCTGTGCTGTGATATCAAAATATGGGGAAATGAGCTATCCCACTGTGACTTTCCTGAGACCACAAAGAGAGACAGTTAACACTAGCTAGCTCTCTCCATAAGTGAGTGACAAACACAGCTGTTGAGGTAAGTGTTACTAATGACTCAGCAGGCACAATTGAACTAAAATTTATTATAAAATATAAAATAATATTTCTTACATTAGTTTCAGACATTTTGGTGTTGATCACACACACACACACACACACACACACACACACACACAAAATCAGGTTGAAACTGGCTTTAGTGTAGGGACACCTTGATTCTCCTGTATGTCCTGAAGTTGACTATAAACTACATGACTCATGACATTTTTCTATGAAGCAGATGTATAATGTGCTGAGTCAAACACTGTTCCATGCATAAGAAACCTGAGATTAAACTGACACATCTGAGGTGAATTCTGAATTTTAATCCTGAGTGGAAGTGAGGGAACCTGTGGCTCAGGATGACTCTTTAACGAGCTGAGACTGAACAAGTGTGAGGTAGAATGAAATGCAAAAGGATGAGAGGTGAGTGAGATACAAAGAGGGAGAGACAGACTGATGGGAAATGACAAATCACAAATAAGCATGAGGGTGGTGGCATGGTGAACGACATGGTTGGGGGAGGTGCAGTGTTAAGCAGATGGAGAGAGACATAGGAGAAGGGTACGCGGGTGTCTAAGCCCAGTCACATTATGCCAACTCCGCTTGGGCACCTTACTTGTTTGCAGCTGCCAATAAAAGGCCTCATTCCCAGTCCCTGAATGATATCTGGGGAGCTGAGAAGCGTTGCCTCCCTAAGGCCTGTCAGAGTAAATTTAACCTGACCTGTTGGATGAGGAGCCGAAGCAGCGGGAATTTCTCTTACTATGACCTTGACAATTTGGGATAGCCTGCCAGTGCTTAAACCTGATGACAAATTATTTAGGCAGCTGCACCTCCAGTCCACCTGCTGGAATGTGGGTAAATGACACTCAAACAAATTTAGAAATAATTATGCAGACATTTCAAGAGGGAATGAGGTATGTTATTTACTTTAATCTGAGCATTTGAGACAGAAGTGAGAAACATCTCTGTACTTTTGCCTTTTTCCCTCATTAGGATAAACAGAATATATCTTCTCTATTTCTGACTTTGAATTGTTTTGCTGTATGTAGATTTTCTTCCTCTGCCTTGTCACCAAGCTGTTGTTGAGTGTGTATTCTGTGGCACTGTGTCCTGCCCAGCTGGAGGCATTTTGATATGAGCTGATTATGTGGAGAGACAGTCGCTAAGATGGCACAGAGGCAGAGGAACCGATTTTTACAGCTAAGAGTGATTGCAATAGCAGCGGGTACGGATTGCAGGGAGAGAGGTTTAAGTGAATATGTTTGTATCCTAGTTTTCCTCCTCTTAATGTTGAAGCTACGTTAATCGCTATGCTCTGACATCTGCTTCCTAAAGGAGGCAAATCGCATGTTTTCTACGCAAGATTTCCAGAATATTTGAAGTGGTCACATTCCAATCTATAGAGATGAAACCATTAAACTGGGAGGAGGGCATTTTCTCCTGCCATAACATGGTGAGCCCACAAGTATAAGCCAGCCATCTTTGGTCAAAGAGAAGAGACCAGGCCTCACAGATAACTCTTCTGATTTTCATCTCCCTGAAGTTAATGAATTTAACATGGTTTTAACACAGGACTCTTTTCCTCCTGACTCACCAGCTCAGAATCTTTAAATAACAACTTATTTCTGATCATATTTGTGTCGACACACTAGCAGCATTAGAAGGTAATCTGAACAATATATGCATTCTGTTTATCTTTTATAAGACTTTGGTGCACTCCTGTCCTCCCTTCTGAGCTTTCAATCACTGGGCCTCAGGGTTGTGGATACCTGCCTTTTGAAGCACCCAGAAAGAAGTTAGAGAGAGAGCAGAGAGGAATCCGGATGTGGAAAAACTCTGCTCAACACAGTGTGTTCTACAGAAAACAGGTGACCATAAGATTGCATTATGTAAAAAGAGTAAATATTCCACTTAAGACAATTAGAGGCAAACAGAGAAAATGTATACCAAGTCTGAAAGGCATTAGTGACAATATTCTTGTATTGTTAGCAGGTAATCCTACATTCGTATACAAGATTTCGTGATGGAAATAAAAGGAACGTCTTACGGGGCGAGACACATGTGCCTAGAAGTGATATTCCTGAGTGCTGAGCCTGCCTTCCCTTGGTGGGACCAGAGGCCCCAGGACAGAGAGGTTAAGGATCGCCCCAGTCTGACAGGGCCATGGTGCTTCCATCCAGATCACATCACCAGCAGGAAACTAACATTTCCCTACAGCACCTGGATAAAGTATGGAGCTCTTATTCAATATTGAAGAAATACTCATTTAAAACCAAATATTCACATAAATAAATGCTAGTCTAAAAAATGCATGATAAAACAATAATATGTCACATATCAAGAAAAGAAATGTAAAAAACTGTTAATATGAAATTGTAACTTGTTTCATGTCACTTTTTCCTTCATGTCATGTTTCTATTTCATAACTTTACATTACAACATGTCACAAACCAAACAACAAATGTTTTGTAAATTATAAGCATACTTCCAGATATGGTATGATGCACACATACAAAGACAGTTATAGATTTTGCTTCCTCTGCCTGCCATGGCAGGAAGAGGAACATTGGTAATTTGTATCTGTTGGCAATTACTTGCAAATGCAGTGCTCATGAAGGAATGTTGAAAGGAAGCCAGCAGCCAGCAAAACAAGAGAGAGAAGCTCCCATACTGACGATGGATACAGCAAGCTAAATTTGTCTTTCAATCATATCAGTGAGCTAACTTATGCAAACTACTATGACTGCTTTTGTAGCAGTATGTACAGGATACTGGAGGGATAATTTGGATAAAGCTGTGCCATTAAATGATCTGAGAACAAAAGACCAAATATTGATTTTTGAGGATTGTATTATGCATTCAAAGTAACTAAGGTTTTATCAGTAGTGTCTATATATGAACTAAAAAATCAGACAACGTGGGAAAGAAAGTACAGCCTGTCTAAAACAGGTTTCCGCCACATTCTGGCAGAGACAGGTTGATGTGTTGTTCTTTTTGTACCACAAGAACCTGATAACATCAAGACATTTTCAAAGCCCAATCATTAGTCGCTGGTTTCATTGGTTCATTTGTTTGTGTCATGGAACCAGCATTACAGATGAAAAGCCACAGCTGTGTGGAACTTGTAGCCCTGATGCTGACCCCAGTTTTTTAAAGGCATTTTTGTCTTATGTGTTCCATGTGCACTAAATGTCACTTGTTTGAAATGGCGATTTTTCCTGTTCCCCCAGTAGACCGGATGAAGTTAGCACATCCTATGGGATGCAGAGCATAGTAATGTCAGAGTTAACATATCTAACAGTCTCTACATGCTGGAGACCAAGCCTGCAACTTGGAGGATAAGATCTGTGCTGGTAAGCATCTGCTCATCTCACACTGTGCCGATAGGGAATGCCGGTTAAATCCACTTAAGATTTGCACTTTAAGGTATGAACATGTACCCTGCTGGACTTTCAGCCCGAAAGTCTCAACTTGATTGCATCTCTGCCCCTGCTCTAGCATGCCCATGGCAAAAGACAGCAAAAGGTTCGTTATTGAGTTTCAGATACAATGAAAGTGAATTCTATGAGAACTGTCAGTGACGATTACATCTGTTATAACGATATAACTGTTAGCATGTCAGGCTAACTAGTTTTTACCCACATTATTAACCCAGCATCATCACAAAGGAGCACATCAATAACTACACTACTGAGTGAAATTATGTCAGTAAACAAATAAAAAATAAAATACACTGAGTTCACAATTAGCACTTATTGTGTTGTATTTTCATTGTGAAACTAGTCCTGGAGTTATCATAGTTTATGGAAACATTAGTCTCATTCTTTTGGGGATATTATGTATGTAGACATCAAGCACAATTTAAGTCTTTTTACAGTAATTGAACACATCATTTGCCAACTCATGAAGCTAATGCTAGCCTACCGTACCTAAAGCAGATCAAATACACTAGGGTCGTTTCTGCTAAAATCAGAGGTAATCAATAAAAAATAAAGCCTTGCTCCACCTCTGTCAATCAACTAATGACAATACTTTTATGATTTAAAATTTGTCACCATTATCACTGTAAACTACATATATTATATGAGAACAGAAAGTTTGAGTTGAGCAAAAACCACCAATTATCCCAACTATAGACTGTATATAAAATCACAAATATGAAAATTTAGTATTCCTTAACAGACAATTGAAAGGAGGCCAAGTTAAACCAAAGCTAGTGTGAATTCTAAGAGATTTGTTATAGCATTAATATAAATTTATATTCATAGCTTCTAAGATGGCTAAAAGTTTTTAGATATTAAATAAAGTTTGGTCCAAGTTTCACAAAATAGCAGGTAGTTTATTGTCAACCACAAATTAAAACAAAGTTGTGTGTGTTACTTTATGACTGATAATATTTATCTAGTAACATTTTGTATTTCAGACTTCATTTGTAGGTGTTGGTGCTTAAATTCAGTTTAGAGGTCACCAAGCTTATGAATCCCAGCAATCCCTCTCGAAAAAGTCAATAGTACTGATCAGAACACCAGCTTCCTATTGCTGGCCTGATATTTCAAACAGCAGCACCCCAGTTTGAAAAGCTAAGGTGTTACTTTTATTCCTCTCGTATTTCAAACACATCCTCGATCAACGCCAAACTTTCAAACAAGTGCCATCGCAGCCGTCCAGTTGGGTTTGATGTGAGGTGTAATGATAAAAGGATGTGCTAGCTTACATACATTGGGAACCTGCTTGCCCACCACCTCCTCTTGATATCTCAGTACAATATCTCACAGCAAACCAAATGAAAAACTGACAGTGCACACCACCCTGTTCTGTCTTTTTCATTCATGGACTAATTTGTATTGTCTATCCAAATCCAGAAACTACAATTCATTGCTCACAGGGTATGGTTAGAAATCAATACTTTAGGTTGTTATTTTAGTATTCAAAGCTGAAGACAGACGTATATTTGACTGCCGCACTTGTGCTGAGTGAAGGAAACCACTACTACAGCTCTGTCACAAATCAAACCAATTTAATGGCCTACCTGTTTACACAGGAAATCAATCCATTTGAACTATGTACAATTTGTTACACCATTTTACTTGTGGGTTGCTGTTTTAAACAAATGGACATGTTGCCTCTTGGTTTACTGCGGGCCCAGGCAGGGAAGCCGCACCACGTGAGGGTCCGAGAAACAGAAGTCCTGCTCGAGTCCAATTTTGCTGTGGTTTCCTTGAGGAGAGGAGCGGTGTTGATTTTGGCACTGCTTCCAGTCCCTACTAACAAATCCTGCCCTTTTTCCAGACATGTTGGCTCAGGAACCTCACTGAGAGCTAGAGAAGAAGAAGAGGAAGGGAAACAGCGATAGGGGAAAAACAGCCCCAGGGCTGAGGGAGATATTGCATGTATGTGCACTCAAGCACAAGGTTTGTGGTGGCCAGCTGTTTAAGGATTTTTCTGGGGAGCCGAAAGATTATCCACAGAGTCAATAGAGTGAGGGAGAGGGAGGAGTCTTGTCTGCTTATGCCAGTGCAACTCAATTCTGCTGGGGGTAACAGAGAGACACTGTCAGCTCTGTTTTTTCTCTCTTTTTTCAGACCTAGCCAATAAGAAAATGTAACCTCAACATTCACACAACCATTCATACAATAGGAAGATCTGTGACACTAAGGTCACACAGGCTTCAATGAGTTGTGAATGAAGTGAATTTAAATCCAACACAACACAGCTTTGATAAGACTCCACAATTGTTTGACATACTTCACGCTTTAGGGTAAAAATCCTGTCAAACTCACTGTTCAGCTCACGATTATTCTCTATCCTCATTTTCTTTTTATTTCACTCCAAAGAACAGCAACAATCTTATGGGATGTTGTTATCTTATACCCCTTAGAATTTTAAGTTTATTTGAGATATATTAAAGTGCAAGCTGATGTGCACACTAGTGAGAGCGTAGATCAGAACAACATCCCTCCTCCTGTGGCTTGAATGGAAGTTGAGTAAGAGCTAAGCTGCTGTGGTCACAGCTCTGCATTTGCATTGCCATGGTTATTGTCAGTTAAGGCTGAAAGGGCTCAAGTTCTCTTGAAACACCTCTTCTGCTAGCTCCTCCATTCTGCATGTGGTGAACAGTCATAAAAGAGAGGGAAGGAGAGCGAGAGAGAGCGGCTGGGAGTGATGGAGAGGGACAAGGGCAACGAGAAGGAGTCTTATTTCACTGATACCAAACCCTACCACACCGTCACACTTTTGAATAATTGTGAGGGATGGTCAGGGCACTCCTGAGCCAGAATGCAGGCCGGGGAATACCCTCCTCAGGCTTTCTCTGCCAGCCCTGTGCTGAGGGCTTTCCTGACGGCAAGCGCCATGAAAGCCAGTTAGCAAAGCCAGTTAATACCCACAGTAGTTACAGACTGCAGTTAATTTTGAAACTTTAACCAGAGTCTAATTTTTCTAGAGGAACGACATTCCAAATGTCTCAATTGAAGCCTTGCCTGTTGAATAGTCTTTTTCGGGTGTTGCATTGTGGATGGACAGCCCATTCAGACAGCGCTTTAAGGGTTTTGCTGACAGGAATTTAGATTGGAGTCTTATATGACCTTTCCCAGGGGTCACTGGTTGATCTGTTGAGCTTGTTGGCACACCTGGTGATGAGGCCTTGACAGAGCTACAAGCTCCTGCTTCAGGTTTTGTCCAGGCTGTGATGGAGGCAGGACCTCCTCCCACATATATGGCTGAGAATGGGAGAGAATAGCAATGTCTCAGCTATAGGTGATTTTAGGCAGACCTCTCATGAGTAGTACAGTATCATGACAAAAACATTAAACCTATAATAAGAAAACAAATCATTTAATTAAAGATCGGCTGAACAGGTTTTACTTATCTGCTTTGTCTGAGTGAATATTTGATTGATATTTTATTTGATTTGATTTGATTTGATTTGAAAATGATTTTCATGTAAAATCAGTGATATAAGTAGGGTTGCCAATATTTACAACTAAATTATCACTTGTTACAAAAGCTGCTTTTTTCCTTGCTGACTTGATCGTGAGGGCAAACACAATATGAGCCCACAACACTGCAGTTTGGCTTTGGCTGCAGTTTCTGCTAACATGACCGTGAAATATGTTGACAGCCTGAAAAGGCATGCACAAACCCTCTCAGTGCTTCAGTGGAGACGGTCATGAGTGCAGGTACACATATTAAGAAACAATATTTAAACAGATTTATCATGTTGAAAAGCAAATTTGAGATTGACATAGTTTTAGAAAATTGATTAACCCATGACATCATGACACAAATAGAAGGACAAACCAACTATTATTGCATTAGACTGTCTCAAGGAACTGACCACTCAGTGAGGGAAAGCAATTAATTTGGTGGTATGGTATGTAAACCAATTACACTTTCATCTGTAGTTAATATCAGGAAGAAGATGAGTTCAAACAAACCATGACCTGCTTGCTTCCGTGTTCATAAGCTTTTAACCACTTCTGGCTCTAAATTACATACACAGAAGATTGGTATCAATCTTTTCATCAAATGCTCAAAAAGAAAGTCCAACAGTCAGTTTTTTTCCAAAATGATGAACTCGCATCACACTTCACAAAATTAATATTACCATTACAGTTTCAAGCACACTTTTACCTGATAAAATTGTGTACCGTAACTTACTGTCCAGTTGCTGTGATTCATGTGGTTTGTATTTCAGTTTAAAGTGGCACACTATTGTAAGCTTATTGAACATCTATCGAACTAATAATTTGGGCTGTGTTTATGGAAGATATAATGTTTTATGTTCAAACGCAGCGTAAATCTGCAATTGCGTACAAGATGATTTAAGAGAGAGAGAGAGAGAGAAAGCAGAAGAACATTCTATAAAGCCAGATGTCACCATCGGCTGCTTCTTGCAACATGATATAGTTTGTTTTTTGTCCGTGAAACAGAAATCTGCAGTGGGTAAAAACCAGCCTACAAGCTGCCCATTTAATCTTAGCTAAAATCAGCGAGATGTTACCTGCACAAACAAACACAGCTGGAGTGACAAAACTGTTCTCAACCACTATGTTGTATTCCTGTGGCAAAATTCAAATTGGAAAATAGCCCCGGAGGCTCCCAGTAAGTATTAGATCTGAGGATGCAGAAACCATTGTAGCCACAGTGGGATGGTATTGGACCAGGCTTTCTTTGTTTGGATAAATATTGTTCCGATTACGTGGTTTGCCGGAAGTACAGCCACTTGTTTTCATTGTTCAAACACCGAGCCAAGTTTTGAAACCGTACAGGAATGAAAAAGGGAGAAAACTAAACTCAGATTCCACATGTTGGAAAACGGCCCACCTTGGAAGAGTGACATATTGCCTGAGTCGTGCATTTTCAGGCGTGAGAAGGGAGAGTTGAATAAACAAAGAGGCAACAGAGAAATAAACACAACTTGTCCAGAATTAAAAAGCAACCAAAATCACTTTCAATACTGCATATGAACAGTTTGCCTGAACTACGTTGTGACAGCCTTATGGAAAGAAAAAAAGAGAGCTCATACAAGTTTAGTGTATACTCAGCTAAACAAACGGTGTATACAACCTCTCAATATGGTCTGCTTTTGAATTAGGATATTATTAAAACGCACTGCAAGCTCGGCTGCCAGCAGACCGACGGGCCTTCAAGACTGCACCACCGCTCTCTCTTCTGAGCACTTGATCATAAAGGAGACTTTCTGGGGCTTTTCTACATAAAAACAGGGAGTTCGAAGAGGGTCACCGCCCACAGCGCCATCTACACGCTTCGGCTTTTCTGCAACACCTGCACCTGCTTTTCTTTCTACGAGCTGAAGCCAGGGCTGAAGAGGAGATAAAGTGCTATCTGTCCGCTTTCCCTGCCTTTTTAGACTAAAGCGGAGGTAGCTGAAGAAACACTTGCCTCAAGATGCCTCCTGGTTACTCTTTACTGCTGGGAGTCTCTCACTAGTCTCCCATGATTAATCAAAGTGCTCCATCATCAAACGATTCGAGGCTCATGAATATCTGGGCCGATACCAGTTGAGCTGTAATGTCTAGGGTATCAACGTCTCACAATGGTAATTGCGGGGCAATTGTGCATGCATGTAAAGATAGTTCACCAAATCCAGTATGGAAGACTTTAGCAACCTAAGGTCACATGTTCCAGATCTTTATGTACGACTGCCAGCCACACATGCACAACAGTTCAAAGCTCTAGAATCTATATATCTGGACAGAGCTGCCCAGATGAGATTAAATGCATAATGAATAACCTTGTATGTACCTGCATGGGACCTTCCTATTGTTCAGTACAGGACTACTTATTAGGCAATGAATATTCAAAGCAACACAAGTTCCAGTTCACATTATTCCTCGTCCTGTATACACACACACACACACACAAAAATGCAAAACATCTCAACCAGTTGAAACAGATTTTGTTGTTTGTTTAATTAATTGTTTTTGGCATTTCTATCCAGTTCTCTCATCAACAGGAACAGGAGTTATTGCTTTTGATACTACAATGACTGAGGACAGCTCATGGTTAGCTATCATCTGTTATCATTGAAAATACGCTTTGAGCATGTTAAATAACTGAATTCCTATAATTTGACATTGTGCAACAACAAAAAACTTGAGTCAAAGAATTAATTTGACATCGCCCAGACCCATCTAGAGGTGACCATGCATCTAACCAGTGTCCAAATGAGTTCACAATACAGCAGTACAAGCAGGTCCCATACACAATAAACTATGTACAATGGAATAAAGCAACATGAAATAAAAAAACAGCGCTGAGTTGAGCAGAAAGTAGGCACTGAGCTCTGAGGCCTGCAGTGTGAATATCTGTTGAGCTTCAGTCATCTTCTTTTTAACAGACATTTCTGGAGCAGAGAGTTTCAGAGCCCTCGCTGGTGGCTGTTTTGGTACAGGAAGCGAGCAATGATTAGGAACATTGCTTTGGGGCTCTAAAATAACTTGTCTGTGGTAGGTACTTGGAGGCATTTTCCTGTACTTACGTTGGAGCTCCATGTTAGTATGCTCTGCAGTAGGAGAAAGAGAGATGCCCACTGTTTAGAAAAAGGGCTATGGTGTGTCTCACCCCAACCAGCAGTACCCTGATGAAACTTGCACACCAACATTAATAGAGCAGGAAACCATACTAATACACAACAAAAGTAGTTTTAGGAAAAGTAGTCGAGAGAAAGTTGGCCTCCAGTTAGCAATACGCCGCAACTGAACGAAAAGTAATAACAT
>BRZM01000686.1:362605-445781 GCA_033238685.1 Lates japonicus | reverse complement strand
ACACACAGGACAAGCAAGTGTGTAGGCATGTGTACGAGTGAATGAGCATTTGCTAGTTTTCATGTGTGTTTAGGCGCATGTAAGTGTGTGTGTGTGTGTTTGTTTGGCAGTGAGAAAGATAAAAATTGGACCTTGGAGACATTGCTGATGAAATCAAAAGAAACAGCAGCATATTTCAGTGTTTTCATGGCACAGAACAAAAGATAAATATTAGCTTTTTTGTGGGAACATGCAGCTCTGCAGTGGTTTTTAATCTTTTCCTCACATTTTAAAACTCTTTTCTTTTTGACCCTCTAAACTGGCTTTCAGGCTGTTTTACAGGCTAATGTAAACAATTAACTAATGCATGCTCTGTAGCTTTTAATATTAATGAGTCCATTACAATGGTTGTAATAGTGCTGGGACCCATTTTATTTCACTCAGTGAAATGCAGAAACTTGTCCTTCCATTAGGCTCAATTATATTTTGCAGGGTTGGTGAGCCGATCCCAGTTCACTCTGGAGGCTTTGATCCTTACATGCTCAAAGTATATTTGTACAGTTAACTGTACATTCATCAGCCACTACTCTATGAATATAAGTGATTCCATCTTCAACATGTGACTGTTTTTCAACCACTTGGCTCATAATGTCGGTAAACGTCCATAAATTTCATGTTATACTCTTCACATTCATGGAAGGGCTTTTGTGTCAGTCCTGTGTGTGTGTGTGTGTGTGTGTGTGTGTGTGTTTGGGAGTGGGGGGTAGCTGCAGGCTACCATGCAGACAACATCTCATTGAATTACTATAATGGGCTGGTAATGGGCCTCACTGAGTGGTTGAGGGTGATGAGGGACCGGGAACAAGCCAGGGGTCAATGTGCTGCTCTGGAGCCTACAGGTTTCACAGTGTGTGGGTCAGATGGGTTTACACTATCATCATGGCTAATGGTAAAAGCTTTATCTGAAATAGCTGTTGTGTGTAGTGGACTGGGACTCTAGGACACAGGATGTGGGTGAAAAATGGACTGCTGAATGTTTGAGGGAAACATTTCTAGGTGTCAGCAGGTGCAGTGGAGAGAAAGAAGCACCTGTGCAACTGTACACTGTTGATAAAGATGGAGAATAAAAACCTTAAAGTTTTCTGTTATAACCTCTAAGGCTGCGAACACACATTATTCTTCACTGAATGCTTCAGTGCTTTTTTCAGATGAGATTTTAGCCCATGCATGTTTAGAGCATTGTACAAATAAATATGAATCATCCTCAGTCTCTAATAAGGGTTAGGGTTTATATATTATCATTAGTCCCCTTCCACCTGAATGTAGTCAGCTAAAAGTGAGAATGATCTTACATTATTTATGTTCTTCTACCTCCCTGTACAACTGCAACACATCTGCTTGATGTGTGATGATGATTTCAATAAGGTGTTTTTTTTATTAGTTTCCACATGAAGTACAGCTCCTGTTGCACTAATGTTCCAAAATCTGACAAGAAAACAGATATGTATCAAATATTGCACTGGGTCAGTAACACTGTCCAGTAAAACAGATGGACGGCATCAGTGTTCATCCATCAGAGTTGATGCCTGTGTCACTCCCAAGTGGCAACAGTTGGAGTTATTGCAGTGGCGTGCATGTTAAGGAGAGCGAGAATGAGTGCGTAGGAGAGCAGGGTCAGAATTAACATCAATTAACATAAATTATAGACCTCCCATTTAAATGTTTTATCACCGTGTTCTTCATTCTTCATGTAATACGTTACTTCACTCTCTCACTGCATCTGCCCCACATTCCTCTGACCCTCGCTCATCACTTTCTTTCTCTCTCCCCTCTCTGTCTCTCACTGACCCTCCCTTTCCTCCCTCCCTCCCACCATCCCTCCTGCTATCAGGCTGGTGTGGATATTTGAATCATTTCAGTGACCTAATTAAGCTCAACCTTATCAGTATTAGCTGTGGGGTGTGTGTGTGTGTGTGTGTTTGCCTGTGATCATTGTTTCTATGAATTACCCTGATCATGAGTATAATAACTTTAAAAGTTGTGTTTTGTCCATCTGTCACTGCCAGCTGCTTCTCTGAGATTTAACACACAATACTGTTGTCTGGGGCTTTCGATCCACACTTTCCACATTTCAAAACCCTCTGGTAACCTCATCTGTCCTTATACTGGGTGTGGCTGGTTCTTAAAGGTGAGTAAGAGGGAGAGAGTGAATAGTGCTCCGCTGATGTAGCACTGCACTCCCATAACATGTCAGACTCATAATGGACAGTTAAAACAAAAACTGATGTAGCAGAATCAGAGATATATATTTTCATTTTTTATTTTATAAGACTTGAATGAGTTTGACCCCGGGCTTCAGATATCACTGGACAGTGTTAGCTGGATGATGAAGGGTTTTTTCAGTCAGGTTTATCCGAGCAGTAAAGATGCTGAATCTCCACCAGTGCCAGAGGTGCTGCTCTTTATTTGATCTGTTGTCCTCTGACGATTTCACGCAAGTAATGGTTTTTCACCTCAGGCATAACAATAGTATCACTTTATTAAATAATAAATGCCAGTGCTATTTTTAGAAATGTTATATGTGCTATAGTGCAACTGACAACTGTCAAAACAGCAGGTCATGTAGAGATCATAGTTCATGATGCATCTTAGTAGTGAACCATTACACCTCCATTTGGCCTGATTTCTGGAGCTATAAATAATACAATGGTTGTGGTCAGGAAGTAACTACAGATACAGTGTGTGCCCGTGTGTAGGACTTGTGTTACGTACCGTAGATGATTTCTTGCAGGTGCATTGGACTTCTAAATTTAAAGTTGCTCGGTAGAAATAAATTCATCAGGCTGATTGAAGAAGTTGCTGCTCCCAGCAACCACCAAACTGGTGTCAGTGTTGAAGCTGGGTTTGGTATAGGCCACAATTTTTAGCCATGGTTTAGTTCATTCTTTGGTATCTTTTGTTTTATCTTTGTGGGGAGTTAATGAAAGCTAATCAGCTAATTAAACTAGCCTAAGCTTTACCACGGGTGCAGTTCTGTCGTCCTGTATCACAGTATGACACTGGATCTTTGTACTGTGGTTTCACAGAAGACAGAGGTTACCTTTGGATCAGATTGTCTCATCACAGTTTCATGTTATCTTTGTACGTAAACGTTGAAGCTGAATTTGTGTAAAACTGACCTGAATGTTTCCTGTTGTGTATTTAGGACACGTCATGACGTCATGCACTCATCTCGTGTGGATGAATGAAGAAATCTCATTCATGCTGATGCGATATCACACATTCACACACAGCTCCTGCCTTTATGCACAGATGTCCTTCTGTCTCTAACTCACACACACGTCTCTATTTTACAGACAGACACACATGAACACTAAGTGTTGTGAGGTTTTCTCGGCTCGTGTGACAGTGTAAAGTGTGTGCAAGCTATCTGTGTTCATTCAGTAGACAGGCAACTCACCCTGTGTCTGCTGCCTCGCTGCAAGCTGGAGTTACCCCAGCTCTGCTGGTCATCCAGCCCATGAGTGTGTGTGTGTGTGTGTGTGAGAGAGAGAGAGAGAGAGAGAGAAGGTGAGGGAGAATGTGTGCAAGTTTTTATCTTAATGTTGATGTGTAGTGTGTTTGTGCATACTTGTTATTGATAAAAACACTAGACAGGAGGTGACATATCATCACACTGATGCTCAAATCACATGAGCAGAAGTTATTTCCTGTTCATCTATTCGCTACATTAGCCACAAAAAAACACCCAGAGAAATTCAAGGGATCGATACCACAGTATGCACAGTCTGGAAACTCTCTGACAGAAGATACGTTTATTTAGTTTCATGTTATATTTCTTCATATCACTAAAATGTGGCGTTGAAGTCGTTGGTAATTCTGTGTGAGTGCCACAGACAGCAGTTTAGAGCAGATGGCTGGTGCAGAGATGACTCAATCATCTCTGTAACTTCTTAAGAGATAAACATCATCAGTGGGATTACAGTTTCTAGCTCAAGCTTTTTTATTTTAGTTTGTCTTTTGGTAAATTATAATTATTAAATAATACAGACAGGAGCAACGACTGGAGGAGCAACATTTGGAGGGTGGACTGTATAGATCATGAGCTGCATGCAAACACACAGCAGTGTTATCTTTCTATTTAATTCAAGCTAAACTTCACTGGAATCAGAGGAGATGTTTACTGAAATTGTTTTTCTGGCTTCCTTTAAAGTCTTCTGGTGTTGACAGCGTGTTTGCAGTCGCTCCTCAGAGCCACTGGCTGTCATAAGGCTTGAAGTAAATACTTGGAAATTATGCAACAAAATCAGAAGAGTAGCAGAATTTCTTACAGCAACAAAATTCACTATATCCATATTATCTTAGACAGAGGAAGAGCGACAGCAGTGAACGCTCTGCAGTTATGTCGCAAGTTAGATCTGAACCTAAAACCTGGGCAAGTTCATGGAAGTAGTAATATTTTATACTACAGGCATTACCCTGCTTTTAGTGTAAAACTAAATGGGCAGCCGGTTACTTTTGACTGTCGTCTTTATGAGCTGAGCAGATACGCTGTACGCTAAAAAGGAAAAGGCTGTTTTTAATCGGATCCATCAGAGGAAACACTCATCAAAACAAACACACTCCATTAAAATTAACTCCAGCTCCAGTAAGGCATTATTTATGAAGTGAATATTAAAGGTCTTTCTAGTGGTGCCCTTAAATCAAATGTTAAGTGCTCCTTAACATTTAACTTAAGTGCTGTAGCTTTGAGGGTTTCTTATAATAATCATTTCTAAAAATGGCAGGTTATTATTCAGTAAAGACTGACCTGGTCCTCTCTGACTCTATGATTTAAAAAGTCCAAATCCCAGATTATTAATACATGGTTCTGATATTCTCTCTTAAAGTGGGTTGAAGTGAAACAATACAACACTCACTGTAGTTGAAATACTGTTGGATTGTCAGGTTGGTTCTGGTTAACGTGAAGGAGCCCAGATGACGGTAGGAGCAGTGATGATATACATGCAGGACGTTTAGTGTGGTGCCAGTCAGACCTCCATCAGGCCAAAGAGAACATATGGCTTATAGAGTTAGATGGACATCACTCCATCATGAGTGTAATAGCTGTGAGGGGAGGGGGGGAAGTGGCCCCTGTGCTCATGAAAGAGCAATATAAAACATGCACATGAAACAGAACAGTAAATCATTTATGTCCAGGCTCTTAGTTTTAAAACCTTGGCCTTTATTTTGAAGAGCCGTGTTCCTGGATGAATGATGAGTCGCTGATCCAAACTGTTAGCTGACTCAACTGTGACCGCTAAGCTGGCTGCTCACAATCAATGAGATGTGTAACCTGACACCCATTCATTCCCCTAAGAAGCATAAGGCAGCTGCGGTGCCTTGTGGGAAGAAGGACAAATGAAAGGTGACATCACTGAGCTGAGCTGACTCAGCTTTTTTCTAGGATGAGACAGCTTGGTACGACAGCAGACTGGTGGACCTGTAATACGCAACCATCCGCCACACAATGTGTAGATGAAGGGTTTAACTTCCGACTGGGTCACAGAGAAACAAAGTAACAGTGACAGCTCAGGAAAGTAGAACAGTTAGACACACACTCACACAGTGGTATTGATGTTAGACAAAGATGAACACACACAGAGGAGGAGTGCTTATTTAAACACACAGCCAACTTTAAAAATGGATTCTCTGACTGTCTCCTTCACACGATGAGGAAGAGTAACAGGAAAAGTGGTCCTGAATTATTTATTCACAGTAAAATAAACCCATCTTATCAGCAAAATCATTAAGTGGGTCTGCAACGGGAGTTGGCATCTGTAACTGAGACTGAACTGAAGGAGAAGAGGAATAATCTGTGGTCCAGGTTTAGGAGTTTGGCTTTGTACAGATCAGTAAAGTTGCAGGCGGTAAAACGTAAACAGTGAGCGGTCTGTAGGTCTGAGGGGAGCTGCAGAGTCGCGTGATAATGTGATGTGTGTGGTCTTTAAAGACAGAAGGAGGGAGGTTCATGGGTTCATGTATAAGAGCCGGGTAAAGTCAACAGATGAACAAACACACACACAAAGAGCTGAGTACAGTAGAAGCCCATGAGACAGCTGGAGGCACAGACAGGTGGTACGCAGTGTGATTAATGGTTAATGTGTGTGTGTGAGAGAGAGAGAGAGAACAGTGATTTGTTTGTGGTAATGTGTCATGGCAGCTTTTTTTGTTTTTCTGTGTGTGACTGGTGTATAGTGGTGTGTATCAGCAGACCTACTGTAAGAGCATCCTGGGAGGTCTAACCTGCTGAATCAGGAGAGTGACGATAGAGCTACAGAGTGAGAATCAGCGGAAAACAAAGACTTTACAGATTTATAGTAGTTGATTTTGGATTTTTAAGTTGTATTTCATTTTATCTGCATCTGTTCACGGTGACAAAGCTAAAATTCAGTATGCAGTTCACAGTAAGCTGAAGCCATTTGTCTTTTTGTACTTATTTGCAGAGCTAAAGTTTGGGTGGTAGATTACTTCAAGGTTTTGGAAAATGTTGAGCAGTAACGTAAAGTATATGAAACGTAAATCTAGATGTAATCTTGACAATTTGATGCCAAATTTCTATTTGCCACCTGTTCATTTGATCCAACAACAAATTGAATTAACCTTTAGATCAGTTCCTTAATTTGTTGTGTGAAAATAATTAGTTAGTTACTGTTTCATAACAAATGTAGGAGCACACACCAACCCATCGGGGCCCGGAGCTGAGGGATCTATTGGCTAACTGGCACGGCGGACCCACTGCATCGTGCCAGGCCAAGATGTCAGGCCGGTCCTGGCACCTGGGGATGCCCTGCACACACACACGCCAACACACACATAAAGCCACACACATTGAATTGGATGGCAGATGAAGGTTGGCAGTGCCAGCAGCTCCTCACTCTGCCAACAGGGCCCGCAGTGCAGGCGGGTGTTTCCCTGTGGCAGCGTTTCTCCACTCCGACCTGCAGCCATGCTCATTAATGTGTTAATTGATGTGCACTATTGGTGACACACTGCCAAGAGTGGATGGCCTCAGACAGTAACTTAATAACTTTAAAACTAAAGTGTTGGACTGAAGTCAGTGGGAATGAATCCTCCTTCACTAAGGAGCTGCATCTTACATCAGAGCAGCTCCCTGTTTCTCAACACACTCAGCAAATTAGTCTGCCAGAAGACAAATTTATTTTCCACCAAAAAGCTAATATATCATTGTTTACCTGAAAACAGAAAGTTGGCTTGGAGTGTCAGGAGTAATATGTAGATTGACTAAATTAAATTAAGACAATATAAAATGAGACAAAGCATAAGTGGTGTTATAACTTCCCACTTGACCTGATTGAATGATATGCCTCTAAAGTATGTGTTTATTGACGAGGAGATGTGAGAGTAACGGACATGCACAGTACTCTACTAGTCATGATAACAGTCGGTGATTGTCTCCCTAGAGACAGAGAGCAGTGCTAAGATTAGACACACACAAAAAAACACACACATCCTGGTGCCGTCCTCTAAAAGCAGCAGTAGTGCAGAGTGCTGTTGGGTGATTAGTGTGTTTTTAAGCCTGTATAATGGAAGCTTAGCCCAGTGCTCCACTTTCAGGGCAGGAACAGCAAGCCTGGCCATCTGGACACTAGTTCACTCTAATGCTGGTACACAGAAGGCTACGAGGCCACGCTACAGAACAAACGGCCTGGTTAGAGCAAAAAAAACAGGAAAACAAAGTTACTCCCAGAGACATGTTTGTGCTACTGTTGATGACAAACTGTATGAAAACGGGAAAGAAGTGCTTAGAGGCACAGGCACATGTTTTCAACTCGTACTTTGACTGTGTTTCATTGATATCCATCCATTTTCTCACATGTTTGAAAAACAAAACCCTTGTAAAACACTCATACAGATATACATGTAGGTTCAGGATACACACACATAACAAGAGGATTTTCAGCAGTGCAGCCTGTACAGTTCATCAGGCGCTTGCTCGTATTCTCACAGTAGGAATGATATTTTACTTATTTACTATACATTCAGACAGACAATGCATTCTTTCTTAGATTTCTCCACCACCTGTTTCCTAAGATAACATAACAAACGTCGCGGATCTGCCTGTCCCACATTATTGTGCCGGACGGGGTTGTAGTAGGTGTTACTACCCTGAGGCAAATGTGTGTGTGTGTGTGTGTGTGTGTATGTGTGTGTCCATGCCGCGGGACATTGGGGTGACATAACAGCACATCAATCCATGGTTTTACAAACCATTAATAGAGTCGTCGTATTTCATCAGTTTGGGTTTTAATTTGTCTCAGTGAACCAGCTCGGTGTCAGGGTTTCTCTGATTAAAATTCTCACACACACACACACAAGAACTCTGACCTTGGAAGTGATTCTAAGGTCTTTGCTTGTCACCTCACATCTGCTGCTGATGCTCGTCTGTCCATAGACTACTCCAGAAAATGAGGCTCTCTCAAGTCCACAGAGCAATGGATACATTGCTTAATAATTTAGAACTCCTGTTCAGCAAGTCCCTGAGTGGGTTTTGAAATTCTTGTGAAAAATGATATTAGAATCAGGAACTGATGTTAGTATTAGTATTAATGATAAATCCTCGTAGCTGGTTCTGTATAGGCTCAGTATTTTCTTTCTTTTGCTGGTAAACCTCTTTGCTTTCATCTTAAATTCAGCTCGACCCAGAGAGACTAACTATAATAATAATAACTCAGAGGCCAGAGGTTTAATGTGAGCCACAGACAGTCCAGTGTCGTTCCACAGCAGTTCTCTGACATGGTTGTGAGGCTGCTGTTTGGTGCATTAGAACACATTTGTTCTCTCCTTCAGGGTGAAAGGATGAAATATGCCAACACTATTTGACTCAAAAGAAGCACAACAATTTGCCCAGTGAATTCTGGAGAGATCCTCGCCATCTTTCTCCTGAATGGGCTTTTTGACATTTAGAAGAGTTTGATTTATTCACTTCTGCCCAGCTGGTGGAAACACATCTAATTCGCATTTCATTTTCTGTGACATTTTAAAAGTTTGTGTAAAATCCACTTGACAGATGGACGGATGGATGGATGTCTGACAAAGGGAGGGAGGGGATAATTGAGGAAGCAGTGGAGAGGGGAGACAGTACAGCAGTTAGTTCAGCAGCAGGAGTTTTCACTTTAAATGCAACTGATTCAGGAAGTTGATTAAAAGAAAAACTGTATTTTTTGTCTTGATTAGATGCGATGAAAAAAGAGAATAATTTCTACAGAAATCAGCCCCTAAAGTCAGACTGCTCCTGAATTACAGCTTCAATTTGCATTTTACTCTAAGTCGATTGAAAATCAATATACCACGACCTTGGAAGACAGGATGGCTGGAGAAAGAGTAGAAGAGTGTTAGAGAGATGGAGGGAGAGAGGGAGAGAGGAAGTACAGAGGGTTTATGAGATATTAGAAAATGATGGGACAGAGCGGTATGAAGAAATAAATGAATGACAACAAGAAGGAGGCAAAAAAGACAGAGACTTTGGAGTCAGGCGGTGATTAAAGATAGAGGAAAGACAGGATGAAAATGGTTCCCAGAGTGTTAGAGGAAAAAAAAAGATGGCAAAAGACGTGTAACACGAGGTGACAGAAACTGAGCTGAGGGAGGTGGGGTGAAGAGAATTTAAAACAGGGAGGCGTGTGTGAGAGCAGCAGAAAGAAAGTGTGAGGGAGCGAAAGCCCAGAGCATCCTCTTCATCCCTCATTCAGCCTCTGCAGATAAGTGCTACTGACCTCATTACTCTTCACCCCCCTCCTCCCCCTTTCCCTCCTTCCCTTCGTCTTGTTGCGCAGCTGATCGAGCTGACAGATTGTGGAGTAAAATGATGGGAGGAGAGGAAAGAAGAGATGCTAACAGGGAACAGGATAGCACGGCATCGAGGAGAGGGGGAAAAGTAAATGCAGGACACTTGGTCACGGTTTGCCTGAGAATTTTTGGACTTGAGGGGATGTTTGGTGGTTTTAGTGCAGTATTATTTTTTCTCCCCATGAATATTGTCACTTATCTTCTTATTGTGACATAAAAAAATAAAAAACAAACTTAAAATGAATATGAAAGACGGTAAA
Organism: Lates japonicus; assembly: GCA_033238685.1. NCBI lineage: Eukaryota > Metazoa > Chordata > Actinopteri > Centropomidae > Lates > Lates japonicus. The sequence goes on along the minus strand of BRZM01000686.1, from coordinate 435,693 downwards.
GACCTTCACTGGAGAACAACTGAGAATGAGTTGTGTTCTTTTCAATTGGCTAAGTATAGTGTGTGTTCGTCTTTCTTTCTTTCTTTGTCTCCTCTATTTTCTTTCATTTCTATATAATATTTATAAGCCGTGAAGCTTTAACTTAGAGTCAAGAGTTGGTACAGAACAGAACAACATGGACACATGACTTCACAGGGACAGGATGGTTTTTGTTGATATATCTCGGTTTTTTGTCATTTTAGCTTTTTCCTCCTGAGTGCTCGTTTTTGCAGCTGAAAGCTGAATATAAAAGTTGCATAAATTCAGTTCAACAAAGGCTGTCCTGACCTTGCATGTAAGCTTTTAGCACAGTCCCTGAGACATTCAGCTATGAAAGGACAACTTGCTTGTTCATCAGCTTTAGCGGCAGCTGCTAAATGACAAGATGAGCACACAGCGTTCATCCTGTGAACATCACTCTCATCTTTCCAGGTCATTTTGGTGAAGTCTTCTGTTCACACAGAAATACCAACACCCCAAATTAATCTTTTATGCTGTTGTTGGATGATGTAAACATACAGATTAATGGTAACACCTGGGTTGGGTGATTGGCCTGTAAAAGGTCCTGATTAGTACATATCGTTTTTGCAAAATATCAGCCAAAGAAACCCTGTAAAGACCAGGCTTCACTAATAACATCCAAATTAGCTAAGGGCAGCAGAAAGCTGGCACCATGTTTATTTTCTACACACACCTGGCCTGGTCTGTGAAGACACGTGTCTTTGCTTTAGAAAGAGCTTTATTGTTTTCTCTGTCAAGGCTAAAATACTCAGATTTAGCTGCTGTAGAGGTTGTGTTCACAAACCTTGGAGTGGGACCAGCCTAATACCCACCGCAGCGTTCCAGCAGCACAGATAACCTTCAGGAGGAACCAGCAGGAAACTCTGTTTGTTCTTCCTGCTGCTTGTTTCATTCGTTGGCAGATGTCGCGGATGCAACCCCGACCGCTCTCTCAGTTGCTCTCTTCCATAACAACACCATTTGGATTTCTGAGCTGGTTTGCACATGGATAGCCACTAAAGAAGCTCTTTGTCAGACTGGTCACTGGTGGATTCTTTGTGGTTTTATTCTCCTTAATAATTTGATGGAAATTGTGTTCCTTATTGTGCACATTAGGTTGTGGAGTAATGTGATCATTGTAGATATCTGGACTATTTGCCCAGTTTGCTACAGGCCTGCTGCTCTTTGGCTCCGTTACCAGGAGGAACTGGTGTGAAAAAAATAACAAAAATCAATATTATGCTCTTTTTTAAGCTGCCAGGCATTACAAGGACAGATTGTGGATATACTGAATGACATTACAGAATGAACTGACAGCAGTAATGATGTAAGGCATGCTGGATTAAAACATGAAGGGCGAGGTCCCACTGCAGCACTAAAGAAGTCAAATGATGTTTGTTATGACTACATCTCTTCCCCTCAGTCTCTCAGCTTTCTTCATCCCTCGCTCTTTCTCTCCACATTGTAAACTGCTTTGCATTTTACTCTCCTCCATATTTTCGAATGTAATGTGCTGTCCTGCTGCTCAGCCAATCTTAATTCTACCTTTAACTTGCTCTGAGGTTGCACAGTGGTCGTATTGTGTGTGTTAGTTTCATTCAGAAATGAGACAGTGTTGTTGCACTATAGCCTATCAGCGTTATTGCCAGTAAACTCCCTACTGATCCAGATCCATTTAAAATTGTTTGTACTTGTGAGAGCACTCAGTATGTGGTTTTACGCCAGTTATGTCCTGTGTTTTTTAGCTTGTGGGCATATGCAACAGCTGTAACCCCCGCTATTTGCTGCTGTTTTGGTGCCAATTACATTTCTGTGTAGCCCGGGTGGGCCTCTGCACAGAACACGCTCCCCATCCCCATGATACTCCTCATTTTCTGGATCAGATTAGTTTCTCTTCACCTCTAATTTCTTCTCTTTTGTTTGGTTTTCTTTTGTTTCTTTTCTTTTCCAAGGCATGTGTGCTACGTGCACACACACCCATGTGTGTACATCTGTGTGTAGTTCATGGCGCTCTACTGAGAATTTTTATTATAAATTCACTTCTCGGATATTCTTGACAGCAGATTCTATTAGGGGAGTCCCCTTGAGTTTACTACATTACTTCTGCATTAACAAGCCTACGAGTGTGTGTCTGTGTGTTTGAGAGAGAGGGAGGGGGCGTGATGGAGAGTTGGATAGACAGAGCGATGCCCACACACAGGAAGAAGGTGGGAGAGAAGCAGAAGATGCATAAGAGCTACATAAAGAAAATAACCATCCTGATTCTCTCTCACACATCAGATGACGACATGAAATTTCCCATGGAGAGAATTCTTTCTTTCACATATACAGAAAAATGGTATGATTCAACCACTTCACTTCTACTTTCTTTCTCTTTTAATTACTCATCTCCTCTGTTCCTCCCACTTCCATCTGCAGCAGCTCGAAAAATCTGCTTTAATCTGGTTCCCTTTCTGAGTAATTGTCCGAAAGATTTTTTCATGGGGAAATATTAGTTCTTCTCTTGCTGGAGCTGTAAGATGGATGATTGATCCCACATCCCTTCACCTGTGTGGAAAGAGTCCTAGAGATGCTGACATTTTATTACTAGAAGTAAAAAAAAACTTCTACCAAGAAATAATCTAGTACAGGTAAAGTCATCCTTGTTCTTTCAATTCAACTTAATCAACCCCACGGTGTGACATGCAGTTATCAATCAGCCAGTTTGTTACTAAATGTGTCACCGCTCTTACTGCCTTCATAGTTGTTTCTCTAATGGTTTTCAGCTTCAAGAGCAAACCATGCTTATCACTTCCTTGTCATTACATTGGTGACACAGTTGCCTTATATAATAAAGCCAGAGCCACACCGTCTCTTTCATTCCTCTTCCATGTTTCTGTTACCCTACTATACAGACATGGATCCCAGTCTTTGATTGTTGTTACGTCCAGCCCCACTCATTGACAATGACCGTGTGTGTGTGTGTGTGTTTTTAAGCGACAGCATTCATAGCATTAATATAATATACCCCTGAATAAATAGCCTAATAAAATCTACGGTACATCATATCCAGCAGATGGGTGGCGGTGAGCGATACTGGATGTTAAAGCTGCTCTTTGGCTGTGGTTGTCGCGACACACTGGAGGAAATTTCTCGATTGGTTTCCTGGGTGCCCAACGTGGTGTTGATGACCTAAAGAACAGCCACAGATCAGTGGTGTGAATAGAAAAAAACTCTTCACTTTAATGAACTACAGCCCCGATGCTTGGTTTAAAAAGCTTTTATAGTCTCACCTAGTGCTTTCGTGGATCATCTTTATGACTCCTGTAGGTCAGAACGGTATAATTTATTGTTAAAGGTGCTGGGTCGCAGTTGTCATAACTGCGGCTACAAACCAGTGCACAGAATTGTTGTATCTGTTGTTGACTGTAACAATTGAAAATAGTGTAATCTCAATTTTTGGTGGGACGGGAAGCCTTGTGTTTGAGTTATTATTTGAAGCATACTACAAGGATGTGGTAAACCCTACTGGCTAGCTCTTATTCTACCAACAGTAATATCAAGTAGGGGTCAGCTTTCTCTGGGTGGGGTGCCTCATGATCTTTAAAAGAAATAGTTGCATTTCACTATTCTAAGTCCTCAGTGGGAGGAAATGCAGTTTTATTGCACTGTTTGTGTTCCTACACAAAACCTGCTGTTTTGCGGCAGGAGATAGTTGGTGTGTTGATCATATCACAAACTTTATTTACAGGCCTAGTTTCCAGACCACAGGCCAGTTTTCATCATGTTTGCAATTCTAATGACCCCACGTGATGTATCACAATATAGAGAGTCTGTACTGTTTAACATTTATTTTATAAATAGGTTTTGTTTGTCTTATAGGGCAAAGAGGCCTAAACAATGCGGCGCCTGACCTACACTGAGGTGCCCAACAGGCATTCCCATCCCCATGTTTACAGACACAAAAGTCGACACCTACACATGCACCTCAGTTGTTGCAGTCCATAAAGCTCATGATCGCCTTATGGCTGCAAGGGAGGGGCAGGCAAGGGGGGCCAGGGAGACAGAGACAGAGACAGAGGGGAGCAAGGGGTGGGGAATAGAGACAGGAGACAGCCACAGAGAGACAGAGGGCAGAGACACGCCACAGAGAGACAGAGGGCAGAGAGACACGCCACAGAGAGACAGAGGGCAGAGAGAACCCAGTGAACTCTGCTTCCACCACACACACAGGCTCAGCTGAGGAAAAACCCCTCCCACTCCCTTTTCCCTTCTCTCTCACTGCTCTTTACCCTCCTCTCCTCGATTTGTGCCTCTCCCTCTCTCTCCCTCTCCCTCTCCTCTCCTCTCCTCTCCCTCTCCCTCTCCCTCTCCCTCTCCCTCTTCCGTCTCCCAGAACCTAGCGTTTTGCCAGACTCGGTGGCCTGATTTGCTCAGTTTGTCTGGGAGTCGGCTGACGGTTTGGAAACAATTTCGCGTCTGCCTCCCTGATGGGCAAATTCTGGGTGTCTTTGTCAAAATCTTCCTAAAACTGGTTTGTTTAACTCACAGGCAACTCAGGTTTCAAAGGGTTTCGGTAGGCCTGTTTTACCGTCATCGCTTTCTTGAATAAAACATATTTCCTGCTTGTCCTGAACCTCTTCTTGTTCAAACTTTTGTCTCTTTTATCGCCTCTACGTTTCCTCTGGACCTTCCCATCTTTCCTAAGTTCAACACAGAGGGTTTGGATGTGCGGGGTTTGGTCCCATTTGGTCAGACTACTGAATGGGCTGTCCTGAATTTCACTGAACATTCCCTTGGTCCTGAGGATATGCCATAATAACTTTGGTGATCTCTGGGACGAGATAAATAAAAAAAACAGGTTGGGTTTCTGCCAGGTGAAATCTCTCGAATCTACTGGATGAGTTGGAACCAGACCTTTGTACAGACGTTTCCTTGGTCCTGACACTGGCGTCAGTGAGTATCGTAGGACAGCTCCTTGGTAGTACTACCTGCAAGACTTGGGACAGTCCAGGTCAACCTCAGCGGTGCTTTGTGTTGGTTCTAATTAACATGTATTGCCTGTTTCACACTAGGCGATTGTTGGCCCCAGCTAAGTTGTGACACTCTGTGCTCCAATTTTCATTAGATGACTAATTGGGATTTATGTATCTAATATTTTTCTGCTCTTTCCTACCTATATGTGAGACCCTCTCTTGTCTGTTGATTCCTCTCCTTTTCTTTTCCTCTGTTCTTTCTTCTTTTTAGCTCAGCTACAATGTTCCCTCTCCCTCTGTAACAGATCTGGGCTCAGTGTGGACTTCTGGTTTTTATTACCACAGTTGTACAAGTTTCTTTTTCCTAACACGACACACTGGGATAGTATCTACCACACACACCACTGTATGCCTGGTACCAGGGCGGTTTGTGCTAACATTGGTGTGTTTTCAATCAAACAAGTTTGTCTCTAGGTCAGTTGATCCCAATTAAGTGGTTTAACAGTCGCCTGAGGGCTCTCTCTCTCTCCACCCCTCTCTCTTCTCCTCCTCTCTCCAATCTCCCACCCTTCCATTTTCTAACATTTCCTCTCTCATTTCTATCTTTCTCTTTCTCAGTCTGCCTCTTCCCTCTGTTCCTCATTTCTCTGTTTGATCTCCCTCTCTCTCTCTCTGTCTCTCTGTCTCTCTCCTCTCTGTTTTGTCATTTAATGTGGTAGTTGGGAATGTCACAGTGAGTTGGGACTCTCAGTTGGGTTTGCTCATTCAGTTTGCATTGGTCAATCGCCTGGTCTTGTACCATATGGTTTTGAATAGAAAAACTGTGATGGTAGTTTACTATTTTGACTCCTGCAGTTTGTTTGAGATTCTTTTACACATTCATTTCACTTGGTTTAGTTGTCCCTGTTTGTTTTGTTTCCATGTGTTGTATATGTCTCCCACCCTTGTCCATCGATTTCTTCTGGTTCTAAACACCTGTTACCAAAACCAGCAAATGTTTCACATTTGAGACTAAATCCTAAATTGTTTTTAACATTTAGTTCTTAGGAAATAACTATTCAATTAATCAATTGTCAAAATTGTTGTCAGTAAAAGTCTAGTCCCTGATTCTGAATTTTAGTTTGAGCACAATTTCTTATTCAAAGAGAGTGAACTTTAACTTAGTTTCATAGAGATTATTAAGGATATTAAAACAGAAATTGTTTGCAGCAGGATTTGAGGGTTATGGTAGAATGACTCAACTTGTTTCAGACCAGTGGAGGGTGAGCCTTTCTGTGAAATCACTCTTTGACATATACAATTTCATAAACAAACACACGGACAAAGAAACACATCTGAACCTACAGACAGATGATCGGTGACAGGGCCACACAGTACACACACTAAACACAAACCCACTCACTGTCGTCTCACCTGCCAATTGGTACCAGGGGTTTTTAATCTCTCTGACTTGGGATGGGAGGTACAGTGAGCCCTCTTGAGGTGAGAGGGGTTGGCTTTTGAAGGTAGAAGTACAGAGGTCCCGCAATCATCAGGAATTTCTCTCGTTAATCCCAGTTAGTCACAGCTGTGCTTCTTTTGTAAAGAAGACCCACATACCAACAGGCCTAGTCTCCCTGTCTGACTTTCGGCTCAGTAATTACCTCAGGAATGAGGTGGCTGCCATTAGATGGACAAGTTACTGCTGCTGGGGTTAGGAAATGAGAAATTAATCTTGTGAAAGACAGAAGTCTGGATGTTTTAATGTTAAAGGCATTTAGATGGCTGGTACACACACACATATGTGTAATCCTACAGAGCATCAGCGGGCTGGGCAGCCAGATCACTGCAGCTAAAAGCTCTCCCTCTCTAGCTCTTGTCCCCAACTTCCCATCTTGGCCCATATGCGTCACAGTGAAGCTGCATTTGATGTGTGGCGTGCATGAATTTCCCTACAGTCAATTGAAATTGAGCTTCTGAGCCCTCAGAGGGAGATCTCTCAAGCCAGCTCCATCCACGACACAACAAAATGCATCTGTCTGTTGCTTTTATTTTTTACATTTACTCTGCTCCAGGAAGGACTAGTAATCCTGGTCCTCCTCATGTTATTCCATTGTTGTTAATGACAAATAATTAATGAAACTGAGTTATGGTGTTCTTGTTGGACCATCTGGTTTCTGTGTCCTTACACAAACTTCATTATGGTGACTTGTCATTGAGTTGATCAGTGTTTTTGTGGTGGGAGGAAGCTCCGTACTTCTGCAGATATATTCCCTGGTTATTATTGACAGATTCATATCTGCATTTCTAAACATTTGTTATTGAGGTTGTTTTTTTGTGGAAGAGTCCTGGAAGACGAGGCGGATTATTCAGCATTCTATTACTGACATTGTATTCTGTTTTACTGTCACATAACATTTTAATGACGGTATATGGTGGATACACATTCATCTTATAGAACAGACAAGAAACCCCAGATACATATTTAACACTGGAAAGGCTGATGATAACTCACAGAGGAACAGACTAACTAGCAGACAGACTTTGCTTTTAATGCACTTGGTTTTAGTTCTTTACTTAAGACAACAGCAGTTGCTGACTGAAATACTTCTATACATGTTTTGGTGCAGTGTCAGCAGCTGTTTTGTATTTTCATGCTTGTGTTTGTGCCACAGTTCAGCACCTCTTAAGCTGGTGTGTGTTTCTCTGTGAAGTTCACTTGTAGCTGATGTTAGCCACATAAGCTAATGAGTTTTCTTGATGGAGCATGGCAAGTGTCAGCTCGTCTCCAGTGTGACATTAATTAACAGTTGGCAGATCATCCGGTGGTGACACTTTCATACGTACTTTTGTGTTGCCAGCTGTTTGTGCAGGAGTGAACTGATGATGGTGGGTCATACTCACTGTTCATAGCCAAAGGCCCAAGCAAACCACGTCAGAACTTATCATCAGAAAATAATGATGGCGAATGATACAACAAAAATATCAGTCAATCGTCATTTCAGTGGCAGTATGATAACACACTTGGCAAGTAAGTTCATATTTTTTTATTACAAAAGCAATCCAAACTATTTAAACTTGTGCAGTGTGGTCAAATAATATTAGATATTTATTTGCTGCTGTGTGTTTAGTTTCAGGATGTAGTTGATGTTATTTCTGTTCTCAATAACTCGGCGCGTTACAAACACCATGGGACCTAGAGGCTGAAGAACTAACTAGCACAAGTTTACAGGCTTCCACTTTATACCCGATTCTCTAAGCAACTCCATAAATTACTTTTAAAACTGCAAAGCAGAATAACATCATGATCCCCTTGGTACTTCTTTCCAGTATTACTTGATTCCAAGGAATATGGCGAAAAAGGCAGTAAGCATGCAAGTGTTCTCTAAATGCTGCTGGGATCAGAGCTGGGCTTTTACAAGACCACAATAGACTCAGTGTTTTTTCTGTGTGGCGTCCGAGGCCTCAGTCTGCTAATGCATATGCAACTATAGGGGCTGCGTCACTGTTGTCTCATCTTTCTTCCAACACCTGTATCTAGACTTTTAGAAAAGTACTACTACTCCACTGTACTGTAATGACCTATGAGAGGCGTGGGAGTTCCCACTCTACTAAAAGAGCTAAATACAAAAAACTTAACTGTGTTACTTTTCCTCCTAAAGATATAGTTTGGCCACTGTAGGGGTAAAGCATAGACAGGGCCGGGGTTATGTAAGAGGGCTTCCCTCTGGCCCAAATGGGCAAGCAAAGCCTGCAGTCGCTCTGCCATGGGTTACAGTAGCTAGCAAATTTGAAGCTGATGAATGATTCGGCCTAACACAGAGGCTACCAGCTGAGCTGAACAGTTAAGATGGTGATTATGCCTCTGAGTTTTTGATTAAAAGGGAGTTAAAGAGTCCAAACACACAGTTTTCAGCCTCTTACGGACCGTTAGATATTGCAACATAACAGTCACTTTGGTTGTTGATATGGATCATCACTGCGGTCCCATCCCATTAATGACACAACTCAGAGGAAGATTAAGCAAAAAAAAAGAATAATCAGCAAGAAAACCTGGCTTTAAAATGTCCAGCAAACCCGTGAGGTACGTACCATCTGCCCCATCGTTCTCACTCCTCACTGCTGATAACGCTATATCTCATTCATCCAGCATCATTGCTCTCAGGGATCTTGAAATTTCAACCCACTTAATATGAGCACTATCCTCCAGCTCTGGCCAAAAGCATTGTCAGAACATCACATTGTGCAGCCGTCAGAAGAAAATGGACTTTAATGATATGATATCTTCGTGATCCCTCTTTAAACCGGCATCCTCCTCATGCAGGTCAGGGGTGAAGATACTATAATTAAGATATTTATATTCCTTTCCCGTAGTAACTAGCAATCACGCATTACTCCAGTTTGACAGCTCCCAAAACGAAATGTAAAGAAAACAAACAGGGAGCCTTTCTCTCCATCAATAATCCTGGTCATCCATTTGAAGGTGATACATAATGAGAAACTCTCTCATGTCAGTCATTGTAAACACAATACATGCCATGTCTTGGTAGCACAAATAATGGCCACACAAGCTAATTTGCCTGGGTTAACCTCAGTCAGTGGTGATCGGGTTTCCATTCAACAAAAAATCTGAAAACATGATGATACCTGGAAGCCAGTTTGTATGAATACTACAACCCACAGTTTAATGTGTGGTGATAATAGTGAACTATGGAAGAGATGGACGAGAAGAAGAGGTAATTTGACCAGAGGAGAAGGTTCTGTAATGCTCATCCTTGTCACAGTGTCCTTGTGGAGTGTCTAACATACAGTCCCAGGACATGTCCCCATCACATGGTTTATTCAAAGTGCTGAGTCAGTCATCCAATAGTCCAAACACACATATGGTGCAAGGTCCTGTCGCCAGAGAGTCGCATGCATTTCAATGATATACTTCAGTATTCTGTATCATGTAGGGAGGAATGTAGAAACAAGACCATGATACATCTTGAATAAAAGGCTGTATACACTTCACTGTTCCTTTGTACATGATTAGACTGGTTATAATGTATGTTATAGCTTACATTGGCTGTACAACCCACAAGAAATCCACAATCCACAGAAGTATGTTGTTATTTTAAATTGCACCACTACCAAGCCATGAAAAGTGAATTTTGTCAGCACAAATGTCTCTGAACAAGCTTCTACACCTGTCGAGCTAAAAGTGGAGATAATGGCACTAAAACTTTTACAGGCTAGCAACACATTTTGATTTGTTGAATCTCACTCTTAACACTCTCAGAACAGAACGAGTTTTATAACTGCTCAATCACATCTCGGATGCTTAATGACATGTTACATAAATGCTGTTGGTGATTATTTTTCCCATCCAGTTGAGTCCGTCTTAATTGAGGCAAGTGAGGGATTAAGGATGACAGAAAGCAGAAGGCAGTGGTCCCTTCAAGCCCTCCTGTAACAGTGAGCTGAACAGCGCCTTAACAAAATGATAATATGTAGAGTGGGGTGTTCAAGTAAATCATGAAATATATACATTACATAGCAATATGTCACACTTGTAACAGAATAGGTTACAGCCATTTTGCAGAATCCTCATCTCCATTGTTTCAGAGTAGTCGTGATCGCTTTCATCCATCCAGGCCTGGTGGTATCAGCCCTAAAACACACCACTTGAATGTGCTGTTTGAGAAATGAGAACAGTGTCGTTCTGATGCTGGTGGAGGTAAAAATGGCTGTCAGAGGGTTTTTGGACAACTTTCACAGAGGTGAAAATGTCTAATGTGGTGCGTCGAGCTGAGAGAGAAAACATGGACATTTTCTCGCTGTGATGTTGTGTCTAAATATGGCTACAAAACTTTCTCATCTATTTCTGTAGACATTTACATTCCCAGCCCCTTGATATTTGTCATTTTTAATTAAATGTGCGTGAATGTATGCTAAATATGAACAAGTTAACGCAGTACACTACTCACAGCTGGCATTTATGCATGTTGTGTAAATGTTAAACTCCAGGCTGGATAAGAATGCATGCTGGAGCTAAATTAGAAATAATCTGCCTTATTACAAGACATTCAAATGCAAAACACTGGAAAGCTATGCTGAAAAACATATATATCAGTAGAAAAACAATGTGTCCAATCAGAGAATACAGATTTTACAAGGCTTTAATTGAAAATGACCTCACATCTCTGCTGTATGAATCAGCTCATCTGCGAAAAGCATGTGCTGTAAACTGCGAGCATGAGCACGCGATATGTTTCCCTGTTGAGAAATATGAGGCTTTATAGGTATGGCCTTGTCTCCACACTGGATGTACTGTAATAACCTTAATGTGTCCTTAAAGTCTCAAGAATGAAGAAAGGTACAATCCTCAGGTGCAGATTTACAATCTTTAACCTGTGTAGCTTTTGGCTCAACTTGAATGGGCACTTTATGTGTTTTGTTACTCGCTCCTCCTCTAGCATGTCCAGGTAATTTAGTGAATTATGATTTAATGATATTGTCTATCTGTCTGTCTGTCTGTGCATATCCACATTCTTGTAAACATAATAACTTAAACACCATACATAATAGAAACCTCATGCCACTCTGTCCTCCCTGTAGGTTGAAAAATCTAATTGAACTTTGTTGCACCTTGCTGCATAAATTTAAATATTAATAAATAAAAAAGTTTTATATATTTCACTTCCTCTAACTTTTTAATGCTTTAAGATATGGAGGCATTTACAGCAACATGCATGTAGTATCTGAAAACTATGTGCAACCAATTTAGAACATATTGTTGATAATATCCAGTTGCTCTGTTGCATCTTCTCCCAACGCATCTCTGCTGCTCAACACATCATTCATTCCTCCAGCTCTCTTCGTTCCATTCCTCTTTTTAACCCTACAGTTTACCTCTTCATCTTCCTCATCCAATCAGTTTTCTCTATCTCTTCTTTCCTGTCCCCCTCCCTCTCTCTGTCTTTCTCTCTCTCAAGGGCAGCTCTCCTCCTGTGACAGCACCAAGTGATTTCATTTGGCTTTTTCTTTTACAACCTCTGTGGTACAGTAATACCAGGGATGGTCAGATGAATGTGTGTGTGTGTGTGTCAGTGTCTTTGTTACCAGCCATTGGTATATTCAGTGACACTGTGTTGTCCCTTCTCTCTAAAGAAACCTTACTATTCAAGACTGCATTCTGAGTGAGGAGGGAGGATTCCTCTGATTGGTTTAACAGCCATACAGATTTTTTGTTTAAGTAATGCAGACTTTGGGTTGGGTTTGTGGTACTGTACCAAGTTTGCATAATCTCTGTCTTCTATCACTTTCTAGATAGACATCAGTTAATCCTTACATCACTCTGTCAGATCCATCTTCTACATCTCTTTGATTTCACTTTGCATTTCGTATTTTCTCTTCCACTCTTTCCAGAATGGATGAATTGTTTCTCACTTTATCCCTCATCCCTTCCCTCGTTTTGTTCTTCTCAGTTCTCTCTCTCTCTCTTTCTCTTTCCTCCCCTCCCTCAGCCTTTTCTCCCTCATCCACTTTCTCAGGGATAAGGGTTCTCAGTCCCAGAGCAGAGACTAAATTCAATCGTCCAGTTTTTATTTCCCAGTGGATGCTGTGCAGCGATATTGGTCCTTTTTCTTTTTAACTGGCCAAATTTTATTAGAGTTATTCTTCCCAACAAGAGTGTGTGTGATTAGGGATTGACCTCGTGCTCTCCTGTCTTTGTCTGGCAGAGAGATTATGAAGCCATTTCATATTTCAATTTCACTCATCAAATCCCCTACTCTCAGCTGGATGAAGCTCTCTGCCACACACACACACACACACACACACACACACACATGCACATACTGTACATACACACACTGCAGCTCCTGAAGTCCATGAAGCTGCAGTGCTGTGGCCACAGTTGTTGGCTCACAGTATCAGAGCAGTGGTTGATCCAGAGCAGGATGGATATAAATTACTAAATGAACATGTTTTACATACATGAACATAGCACATTTAAACAAATGGCCAGTGGTGGGCCATAGGAATATATGTTGTGGAATTTTCTGGTAATTAAGAAAGTGTTTATAGATAAAATAATCAGTTGAAATGGTATAGAACCTCTCCACTGTTGAACTAAGCCCTTTGTTTCTGTATATAGCATCTGTAGCTTTTAAACCCAGGATTTTCCAAGTACTTTAGCATTTGCATATGTGTGGAAAAAACAAATCCCTAAAATCCAACACAGGCAGTTCTGTTACGGCAGTGCAACACATCTGCAATGGATCAATGCAGCTATTAGATGCTCTTCTATTGTTAGAAGCATAATGTACTCAATGCATTAAAAGAAGAAGAAGATTTTTTGGCTTCAGTCCTGCAGTGCAGCGATTAGTTCACCAAGTGTTGAGGTTTCTGCTTTCACTGACTTTTCCAGACGTCTGATATGAAATAAATCCTCTCTGCCCCCCTCGCTCGCCAGCAGTGCTCGAAGAAGGTCATTGATTTCTTAATGCTCCTACCTTTTAGCCGACCTCTCTTAGCTAAACCAAGAGAATGCCATTATTTATTTGTGCTTGTGGTGTTCTTGGCTGTGATTAATTCATATTACTGATTTACACTCTTACTGCTCCAGGAATCATTTTAAATATAACTTTAAACCCATCAGGCCGTGTTGTGTCATCGTCATTCACCCATTGGTGAAGTGGATGATGGTCTAGCTGCTGTAAAGCCTTCTTATAGTGTAGGCAGTCCACTGTATATAGGGTGGTGGGGATGTGCATATATACCAGATTGACGGGGCACGCTGCTGAGAGCTTATAGGTTTCACAGCCTTATGTCACCTAACCCAGTTTCAACACACACACAGTGATGCACACATAGATTAACATGTTTCTGGGCTTTAGAAATAATGGCTACTGATACGGGAGAGAGAGAGAAAGCTGTGAGAAAATTCAATTACAGTTGGAGACAGACCGCGGGATGAAGAAATGAATCGAGACAGATTTATAACACAGCAGCCTTCCCACTGTTTCATTTCCCTTCCTGTAATATTATACATAGATGTTATTTTATTACAAATCCCTCATTGGTGTACAGGAGACGGTTTTATCTTTGATGTAGGAAAAATGCAACAGAGGATGCTTGAGAATAAAGATATTCAGTGTAAGAAGCTGGTGGGGATAACTTTTTTTTTTTTAATTCTGAATTCATCGATTGTGTAATCTTTCTCTCTCACCGAGTCACACATCCTCCCTCCTCATCAGTTTCACTTACTGTCTGAACTCACTAACCTTCATCCTGTGATGATGTTCTCAACCCCAGTTAACACTCTAACCTGAACGATGTTACTCTGCCCAGAAATGATTCCAGAAAGCAGTTTTTAATGTCTCTACAAATCAAACTCCTACTCCTAATCCTCATACTAACCCGTCCACTCCACTGACCTACCCACGACCCTGAACTCTTTTAAGCTTTCCTTAATCCCTACTCTTTCTTACTGGTAACAGATCAGGGTTTATTTTCTGTTGGGTCATAAAATCTACTGAAAATTCTCTTTATATTTGTGGTCAAACTGTAAAGCAGTATAAAGTAATCTATTACCTCTTACAAGTCATCAATTAGTCTTACAGACTTGAAGCCCTGGTGGAGCACAGTGAGGTACAGAGGTGACGTACAGCAGACATTTTTTTTAACTTTGGAATTAATATTTGGTAAAATGTTGAAGCAGGTTGAGAGTTTGTCTTCTCTAAAAACAGAGTTAGGACCAGAAACCACCCAAAATTAAAGAGCCTTCAATGCAAGGCCAGGCTGTCACTGCTCAGTGACTGATGGTATGAGGTTGTGCTTGTGCTTAGTATCTGTCTCCCAGCAGGAAATGTATGTCACTGCATGAATACCAATTTCAAGGTGCTTAAAAGCAGCATGCATGCTCAGCAAATTTCAGAAAAGGCGAGCTCTGCATGACATAGAAAAAACATATAATAAATATGAAAACCGAGAGAGCACAACCGATCTGAACCAGTCTGCCTCGGCTCTCTCTTTTGATTCATCTTCACATACATACACTGTTGCTCTTCTTTGTGCTTTTAATGACTCACTATTTAACTGTTCAAACTAGAAATGATCCAGCAACAAATTCTTTATTGTGGCTGACTTTGAAAGGATAAATTTGTGCTTTAATAAAGACAGAGGGGAGGAATGTTTGAAGTTCATCATCTCTGTCACATTAGCCAGGTTTCTGTCCAAATGTAGCACAAGCTTTTAACTACATCTCCAGAAAATCAGCCAAAGAAAATGCATGTGAATGTGAACAGTATGAGTTGGTTCATGGAGATAAAGAGCTGGTGGAGCTAAGTGCCGTTAAACCCAGAGAGGGTGCAACATTATGTAATTAAAAGAGGTTAAACTGTGAAAAACAATGTAGGGAACATGATGGAAATAATTTCTGTTTGATTCATGTATTCAGTCTCGTCATCGCTCCACACAGACATTTAAGTCACATGCTTCCTCACTAATTGTGGAGAAATTCTAAGTCCCACATGTAGTGGTTTTCACATCTTAACATCTTTAGTTTATTCTCCTCCCCCCTGTCCTCAGTACTGTGTCTCTTTCCAGTGACAAAAGAGATTATCCCACATTCCACTGTAACAGTTTTTTTCTGTGATAGTTTGACCTTAGCTGCTTGCAGTCAGAGAGTTTTCAGTTCCTATAAACCGTCCAGTGGGTCAGCTTGGTGTGTACAAATGACCGTTACAGTGAACCATCACCACCATGGAAATGTCATCAGATTGTGCTGCAGGAGGTTTGTGTGTGGCGCTGTGGGCTCAGTCCAGCTTCGTTATTGTACAAACAAAATGTTTTCACCCCTCGGCGAGGCTTGGCATTTTGATGGGAAGCTGTTTTGGCTGGCTGTCTGTTACTGTTGAGAGGATTAACGTGTGGGCCATTGCTGTAAGGGTGGGGGTGGTCATAGTTATCAGTGCTGTTGTGGTTAGTTGTTTCTGTTACTCGTTTGGTGGCACTGACTTTTTTTGTTTGTTGTTGTTGAGTAGGATCATATTGTAGATACATCATTTCACAGCTGATAATCTCATATAAAGCAACTTATAATGAGTGCAACAGGGTTTTATCAACATAAGTTTTTCAAGCCTGTTAAGTCTGATTACATCAGCCTCTGGGTCGTGTTTTTCTCCCTTTGGTACAATTCAATCGGTGCAGTCTTGTTCTGATCACAAACAGATTTTGGAGCGGTTCAATTGTCGTGGGAGCGTAATCCAACCTCAGTCTTACACAACTACAAGACTCATGACCAAGTGCATGCTGGGATGTGGATTCAGTTTGGGAGTGAGAGGAGGTCCCAGCCTTGTGTTCAAAAATTCAAATTAATGCTAAAATGTAGGTTAACCTGTCATGGGACATAAAGCTAGCAGTAGGTGGCAGTGCTTTTGTATATTTGACATGTGCAACAGTGTAATACGACACTGATGTTACATTTTCTACTTCATATTTTCTTTAAACAAAGGAGTTAAACTGCTCATTAACATTAACAGCTCCTGCACAGCAGCTTGTTTTAACATCCTTTAATCCTTCACTTTGTCTCGTCATTTTCCATCTCTGTGACATGTAGACCAATTTTCACTCTGCCTCAGCAGCCATGAATTTATTCCTTCTTCTCTCTCTGGTGGTGTTTTATGGGTTTATTTTCTGTTTCTCCTCCTACTGTACTGTACTGTATATCTCCATCTGCTCCGTCTCTGCTTCCATCGCTCCATATCAGTGACCTTTTGGCCGAATGTGTTTCATCTTATATTCCTGCTCTTCCACTGTGACATATAGAGTCTTCTGTTTTGATCTCCGGGCCAGTCAATTAGCTCAATTACTTCAAGTAGAATACACGTCTTCCAGCCTCCTAGCTTTACCAGTGTATTCGTGTTCTCCTGCCCCTCTTCTCCACCCCCCCTTACCTTTCTTTCCTCTCTCAAAATCTTTATTCCATCTCTCCTCCGTCCTCGCTGAGCTGAGGTTTTGTCCCTGAGAGCAGCTGTATTCTGCCTCCTGAGTGACTTTTGACAGAGAGAACAGGGACAAACGATGGAGTGTTCTCACTGAGAAGAGATAAAAGTGTGGATGACCTTGTCCAAGAGAGTTGGAGGACACATTTCTCAGATGATAGCAGCAGCAGCAGAGTATAATGCTTCTCTGCAGAATTCTCCATCACAAAATACTTTTCTGTCTGCATGTCTTCTGTCTCTTCAGTCCTTTCTTGCTTCTACTTCTTTGTCTCTTAACATTAAGCCTGCATACAGTGTTTTATCTAACACAAAGCGTTGTATCCACCCCTCTTCATTTTCTCTCCTTCTGCCTTTACCTGACCATCCTGTCTTTGTTGTATTTGTCTTTTATCTGTTGAGTCATTCCATTAGAGCTTGACCTTGCATATCTTTTATCTGATTTTCCTCCCTCTTCCCTTTAATTTCCCCATCTCCTCATGACAGATCATTCCTGATATATTCTCCATCTCTTCCCCTCTCTCCAATTCCCCTCCATCGCTCACTCTCTCGTCCCGATGGCATCTAATTCCCCAGTGATATTGTCACTGTATATCAAGTTTCATGGGCTTATTGCTCAGGCCTACACATAAGTTTCTCCCTCCCCTCTTTTCACCCTGAACTCCTCCATCATTTCATCACCCGATCCCTCTGTCCTCTCCTTTCTCCCTCTCCCAGAACATCTAAATCCCTGGTAATTCCTCTGGTTTTCAGGCCTTAACATCTATCAGCTCATTGTCAAGCCCAGGAAACATGTCTTTTCTCTCTTCAATCCAATTCCCCCCTCACCCCCTTGTACTTCGATTTTATTTCTATTGTACACTGCTGAGAATTATTAGCTCAGTACATGCCCTTTTCTGTTTTTCACACTATGCCCCTCCGTCTTTTTATCCCTTGTTTTTTCACCTCTTGTATGACGTCTAGTTTCTTGCTGTACCAAGAATTACTGATTCATTTATCAAGTCTGAAACCATACTTCTCCGGCCTTGTTTCATTTCTTTCTGTTCTCTCTCTCTGCGTCACATATATCACCCTGTTTTATTAATTTGTTTTGACATCTCCTGTGCCTGATATTTTTAATCCATCTGCTCTTTGCTATCAGAATTTTTTTTCATTTGTGGTCCAGAGACAGAAACAGACCAGAGGGTGAATTTGAATCCATCTGAAAACATGTCTGTCAGAGCTGGATTTTGGTGTTTATATTCATGAGTAATGTGGCCAGGCCATAATAACCCCCCAGGTCAATAACTGAACTATTGTTTATCTGCTCTCTAATATTGTTTCATTTCCTTTTTCGTAGTGACTTTGGTCTCTCTGAGGTAAATAAGCTTTAGTTTATAATGATAATGTGTGTGTGTGTGTGTGTGTGTGTGTGTGTGTGTGTGTGTGTGTGTGTGTGTGTGTGTGTGTGTGTGTGTGTTTTCAGGCACACAAATTCAGAAAAACATAAAAATGAGATGTCAATGCAAAACACAAACACAGAAAGACAAAAGTCTACATAAAAACACAACATGCTCTCTCAGAGTATCCAAAGAAAGAAATGAGACAACATCCTGCATAAATACACACAGAGAAACACTCACACACACACAGAAACAGGCATCGGCAGTTCAAATGAGTGTGGAAAGTGTTGCGTGTGTTTGTGTGTGTGTGTTTCACTCTGTTTCCTTTGTCAGCATGGAGACACAGATGCCCACCGTGTTCATACTCACAGCAGTAAATGCTGCAGCAGACATGCCCACTGGACTGAATGCTGCCAAGATGGAGGTGGGCATGCTCTGTGTGTGTGTGTGTGTGTGTGTGTGTGTGTGTGTGTGCGAGTGGCCAGTGTCATTACTCATAGCACTCCAGCAGGCACGGTGTTGGCGTGTGAGTGGGTTGGGTTTGTGTGTGTGGGCACAAATGAGTTTCATATAATGAAAGCTGATGGTTGTAATGATCATTTACATGTGAGCTAATGCCCTGAGAGCTTGAATTTCCTGCTGTAAATTATTACAGATTGAGCACTAATGACCCGCTCATTTCTAATTCTTTCATGCTGTAATATTCAATAAGAGCTTTGGCTCAGACAGCTGAATAAAGGTGCTGCATGTTCAGACTAATAAGCACTGTGCACAGTAGATATAAAACATTTGTTAAAGTCTCTGTGTGTGAGTGGATTTGTCCATTGAAGTGAAGTTCATATAAATTATATGATTATAGTTACAATACAAAATTGAGCCTCATTGTCACACATTGTTAGAACTGCGTCTCTGTAGCAGCAGCTTTAACGACAGCAGGTTGAATGAAGTGTTAAGAACAAAAACTGGTCGAATGAGTTTGATCAGTAAAAGCTGGTATACAGCAAGTCACACTACTGAGCAGTCCAACACTGATGGACTGAGAAGCACCACAGCAGTGACTGCACTCAGAGATAAATGAATAAAAAGACTTAAGTTAACTGATAGTGTTGGAGATTTAAGGGTTAGCGTTAGCCTTAGTAGCTGCACATTATCATTAGATTATTTTTGGTCAGAAAATAGTGAATATACTGTGATGAGCCAAAGCACTGTGACCACCTGGCTAATATGCTGTTGGTCGTCCACACGCCAAAACAGCTCAGACTCACAGAGGCGTGGTGGACTCTACAGGACCTCTGAAGGTCCCTGTGGACGTTAGCAGCTGATCCTTTAAGTCCTGAGAGTTCAGAGGTGGAGCCTCTGTGGACCAGATCTGCTGTTTTCAGCACTTTCCCCAACACCCTGTCACTGGTTTGTGGTTTGTACCCTTCAATGCTGACGGGAACATCCCATGAGCGCTGCTGTTTCAGACATGCTCCGACCTTGTCCTTGTCAGAGCCGTTCAGGTCTTTACACCTGCCCATTTCTCCTGCATCCAGTGTGTTGACCACTAGAATCCATTGTTCACCTACCGTCTAATATATCTATTGAAAAAAAGTGTAAAGATTTTCAGCTCACAGTGATGTATGACAAATAAAGACTGTAAATCCCTCCTTTTGAGAATCTGGGACCAGAGAATGTTTGTTTGAAAAATGATGATTGAAATCTTTTTCTTAACTGTTTCAGCTCTACATTTTATGAAACATTCATACTTTAGTTGTTGAGGAAACATTTTCACAGATACAGTGAAGTTGAATTTTTTCATTCACAACAAACAAATAATAATGTGGCCTTACACTGAATGATTAATAGACATTCAAATTGTCTTGGGGCTGAGGTTTGATTTCCATCTCCCAATGACAGTCAGTTATCTTTGGGTTGGACTCATTGGAACAGTGACGTACTCCTATGAGTTGTCTTTACAGGGTGTTTCAAAACACTTACATCTCCAGCTAAAAGCTGGTGGACAGATGCTCAGTCAAAAGATCTGTTTATTAGTTTAGTCACCTGTGCTTTTTCTGCCATTACTCCATGTCTTGTTGTATTCAACTGGTTCAAAGGTCGGACAGCCAGAGCTTTACTGTCGGCCGCGAAGCAGCACTGAGCTCCATGTGCTAGTTTATCAAACTCAGAAGACAACAGTAAACAAACTACAAACTATTATGCAGGCTTCTATTTCCCAAGTTGAAGAGTGTTGAGCGTGGGCAGAGGTTTGTGCTCTGCTGAGTGCTTTTCAGCCAGAAGGCAAAACATGATGCCTTCTTGCATGAGAGATAATTTCAGTTATCAGTTACAGGGGAAAAAAGAAAAACATGACATATAAGGTTTCTTTCTTTTCCATGCTGCTAATGTCTGGGAACGAAAACAGGAAGTGAGCCGTCTCTTCTTCCTGAGCTGATTTTCCACCTCAGCACAGACCAGTATTTTCCTCACTGTACATGAATTATTTTAGAGGCTGTAGCTGTGTGGGAATATGTCTGTGTTTGTGTGTGTGTGTGTGTCAGCACCCAGAGCTGTTTTTTTGCGAAGCTGCAGTCTGCTGTGAATTAGTGAAAGTGACTGGGCAGATATCAACATCTGTCTCTTGCAGCTAATTATGAGGTACAGAGAGTGTACGGTAGAGGACTTCATGGACGTTACAAGGTCGTTAAATTATTCAGTGTTGTTTAAACCACATCTACAGTTTAAGTGTCCTCAACCACCACACGGATGTTCTGTAACTTTTTCAACCATTACATACCTGCTGTTGAGAGAGACCCGTCCCCACAAAAACACAAAGATTGTTGCTCGGAATTTCAGTAATGTAGGGTGTGAATACTTTCAAGAAAAAACATGCTCCATCCATCATATCACAACCACTGCACCACACAACCACATTAGATACAACGGAGTCATACCAATAACTTTATTTCCCCTACTGTCTGTCATTATTGTCATTAAATTAATTCACTCATGCATTTGATTCTGTTCATCAGCCTGGCAGCAGGTCTAAAATACTTATTATGTAGTGAAGAAATCTGTTGCAGCAATAATCTTGTCAAAGCAGAGAGACAACAGTGTGTTTTAAAAATCTGGTTACAGCAGTAATCTTGTCAAAGGAAGGTTGTGTTTGTCCAAAAAGAAAGAAATAAATATTTAAAGAATACACAGGAATAACACAGTACTAATCTTCTGGACTGAACTTTAAATAATCCCATTTGGATTCAGTAAGGAATTCTGAAGTCCCTCAGTTAATCCTAGATATAATTAATTAACTCAGGAGGACATGAGGAGGATGGATGTTGTGTTGTTTCTGTCCATAAATCACAAATCATCCTTCATCCTTGAGACTACAGGTTTCATAAAGTCTGGTTTTAGAACCAAAAAGGATCTTAGATCCTTGAGGTGCAGAATGAGGGTAATACACAATATATCATCAGTATGTTGTTACTATGGTTTTGATTGAGTATCAGCATTTGAGCTGGGTCTGAAGGTTTAATGTGTGACTGTGTAAACCCCCCCACCCTGACAGACCCTGCTGGACGGCTGAATGAAGCTGTTCTTATCACAATAATCGGTCACTGTTGTTGTGCTGATTTCACTGTGGGAGGGAGTCAGCATGTCCTGGCCTCACACTGGACTAAGAGGTGTCACATACTGCTGGCATTGACTGGATGTATAAATAAACTCTTGGTGTTACTGTGAATGGTCCTGTGGTATTGTTGAGAGGAGTGTGTCTGCCTGTGGCTTAATGTGTACAGGCCGTGACCTGAAAGGACATTTAACCTTAACTGCCATTTTACTGAATGTAGTTCTACAGAAGCCATGAAGTAAGAGAAGTGGGCATGTGACCAGGAGGACATATGTTACATTTCCCTGACTGCCTGGGAAATTGAAAGTAATGCTCCATCATCTGCTCCAGTAGAGCTACTCAGTGGTCATTAGCTGAAGCCTGGTTGCGGTTACTGCTTCAAGACATGAGTGTTAGAAGGCAGATAGTGGAGTAAATGATAAACTCACTGTCACATATTAAAATGACAGATACCAGCTCTGGTGAAGTTGATGTTTAGATTTTTTGTGGTGAAAATTTGTTCAGGGAAATGCAGCGTGTAATGATGTAATGTAGACTACCTGTTAGATAATTATTATCATTACTAGACTAGAGCAGAGGAATGAAAGTACTGTGATTTAACCCCCTTGCTACCCGAACTGCTGCAATTTGAGCCATAACTCGGTCAAAACACACTTCTCCACGTTTCTACATTTTCCTCAGTGCTGAAGTAATTCAGTGATAGCTGTCTGTACATCCATGGGTACACTGCATGCAAACCCTGCATTAGAGAGACCAAAAATGAAGTTGTAAAAATTACAGAAGAATTACAGTTTTACAGCACAATGGAGTGCTGCGGCTGTGTTTCGAACTGTGGGAGTTATTAGTTATAAGTCGTCTGTATTTCTCTTATCACTTGGTGGAGAAGAAAAGTTTGAAAGCTCTGATAACATTGTCCTCAAACTACTGCTAGACTTCATTCCCTGAAAACTATTAATGGCTTGATTAAATGCTGTTTCCTATAAGCCATTACCTTGATTAAACTTTCATCACGAGTGTGAGAGAGACTGTCGTAAGATAAATGTGAGTAGGTGTGTGAGCTCTGCTGGCAGCTTCATCCTGCCAAACCTTTGCTGTTATCTCCAGAGAGATAATTGGAATGATATGCTGACATTTAGAATTTTAAATGGTCCTCTGTTAATGGACATCAGTGCTGCTCAACTGATGTTTTTTGTTACAGCTCAGACTGTCCCAGGTCAATATAATTACATTCAAATTCCAACATCTTCAACAACTTCACATCTTTAACCATTGCACATTGTTCAGTTCAAGCACCTGGCATTATCCAGAGTTAGATGATTTATTGGCAATAACATGTCTGTCTTATCATAAACTGGGTTGATAAACAAATAGATTTATATTTATGCATCGTTAGTAGTCTTTTCAGTGGCTTCTGTGCTCTGTGAAATTGTTGAAATCCTCCTTTACACCTCAGTATTTTTGGCAGATTGAGAGCTTATTAGATAAATTGAATTAAATGGGATATGCAGGATTTTATCTTTAAAGGTCCTGGTCACATAATAGTGCACCCAGTCAGGTGTTTTCAGTTATTGTGGCTGAATGTCATTAGTCAGCCACACTAAAGCCACAGGTGTCACTAATAACATAATGATGGCTGTGTTTTATTGTTGTATTTGTTTTATGTGTTCCATTAAGCCAGTGAGCTGGAACTGAGGCACCTAAATGGAATGCAGCCATTATTAGTCACACTGTATTTGTGTTAAGAGCCTGACATGTGACCAGGTCTATTTAACCTCTCTGTGTGTGTCCAGATCAGGCCTGATTGACAGTCATTTCATACCTGGTGTCAATTTCAGTTTAAACTAAATGAAGCAAATTGCCTGTTGTATATTTAAACCTTTATTTTTCTGTCTACTGAGATGTTGCCTGAGTTGCCTCATCATCATCCACATCACCCATTTGTGTGCTGCTGTGCATTGTGGGAGTACAGTGTCCAACCAAACTACACTCAAAAGTCAAACAAATTGAGGATTGATACCTTTTCTTCTGGAGTGAGAATCAGAAGTCAGGTGTGCAGGAACATTTCTGAATACAGCTGGTTAATACAAACCCACAGGTCTGGAGGTCTGGGTCAGTTAACCAGGTAGCAAAACAAAACTAAATCCGGGCTGAAATGGAAATAGTATGGAATTGAGACCGAGCTGAAATTTTGAAAATATGATGGAAACTGAGTGTAGTAGTGTTGAATTACAGATTGAGTTTACATGCAGCCTGTTTCCTGGAGCCAGCACCTATCAGCCAGAAACAACTTTTCTACAAAACTGGTTTCAAAATCCAGCTGTGGTGGTCTCCATGTGACTAAACCTCTTGTGCCTGTCAGCATGCCTGCTCCTTTTCAGCAGCCCCCCTGATTCAGATTCATAACACACATCCTCTCCTGGGAGCTGCCCAGCATCAACCACCCCAACCGTTGGTTACTGAGACATCTCTAGTCGAGCAGTTGGGGGGTAAAGTGCAAGCGAGTAGTTTTCCCATTTAGCCTATTAATAGCAGGGAGCAGATCTCCAGGCTCGACATGACATACTGAGATCCGGGTCCCATCTGTGCAGTACAGTTTATCTCAGCTGTATGTGGGTTGGTGTGTGCCTTCTGTGCTGTCCCAGTCACTACTGTCGGTTCATGGAGGTGGCCTAGTTCTGTTTCTGACTTCCCCCTGCTCTCACTGTTTTCCAGTCTTTTCCATTTTCTACCTCTTCATGCAGTGTTTCTGTCTTACATTTCATCTTACAGTAGGTTGTTATGCAGCTTAAAGTCTTACAGGAAATCTGCCTCACATGCATGCACACTGGCATGAAATCACTGCACATGCATATGAATAAATAAAGGAACACATGCAAAAAAAAAAGCTGCGTTTCTCTCTCATCACCATCTTTGAGTCTGAATCTCTTTCCCTCTCTCTGCTGCCCTCTGTTTCCTCTGATTTTTTTTTCACCTCATCACACTTACGAAACCTCATCCTTCCCATCAGCTGTGGAGCAGCAGTAACTACAGGGTATGGAGAAAGTCTCTCTCAGACACACACAGATACAAACGCAGCCCCGTACACTTACACACAATCCATCTGCTGGAGTGCTGAGTGCACTCGAGACTTTGCTTGCGAGTGCCTGTGGGCATTGAGGAGGATGTTAAAATGACAAGCTTCATGTCTTAATTAGGATGAGATCTGTTCGTGAGGCATGATGACACACACACACACACACACAAGCGCATACACACACACAAATGTGCAGCACATGCTATCATAATATAGAAATTAATTTATAGGGAATAAGCATTAACAAGCATCTTCTGCTCACGCTCTCCCTCTCTTCCCTCTCTCTTCTCTTTCATACACACTTATATACATACATACAAAGTAAAGCTATTTTTAGTCTTCCTCTCTCTATCACTCCTGCACATTCTGTACACAACTAGATATGCACACATTCTTGCCAGAACCATCTTTCCTTTTCTCACTTTGCAGAATTATGCTTGCTCTGAAGATCACACAGATCTGCACCTCAAATTGGCTCTTACTCTCATGCCAACACACACACACACACACACACACACACACACACACACACACACACACACACACACACACACACACACACACACACAGTCGCCGCCTTCTAGTTCAGCGCAGCCCTGCTCACACCCTAGGGATTCCCATTCATTCCCTTTCATATGCTTATTGGTGAAACACACAGCTAAATGTGCATGTAATATGTTTCTTAGGCAGCCATATACTACAGCACCAGGCAGGTGATGCATAATACATGAGCACAAGTTCCACAAAATGAATCATAATGTGCATTAATCCTGGAATGTTTACAGTAAGAGGGAAATCCATTAAGAGGCTTTAAGGAGGAATTATGCATTTTACTTGCTATATTTATTTGCATGTCACATATTATCATGGTTTCATTGAAAGTTTAAACTCAGAATCACACAGAGTACTTGTGCATTTTCAAATAAATAAGATCATATTTCTGCAGATAGTACTCCTGCAGAGAGCAGGTGCTCTACACTTCTCCAAGCTAGCCTCGGCCTCACAGTGTATTTCTGACAAGCTTTGCCGTGATGCTGCAGCAGCTCATTGTCCACAATAAGTGGATATCTATGACTTTACCTGTAAGAAAAACATCAACAGCTGATCAACCAAGATAACATGACGATTGTGTTGGTGTTCAACAATTTAAGATCCTATGAGTTTAAGACTCATATGACAAGGCTCAACACCTCATATTGTTGTTTTATCTTGATGAAATGACATGTTCAGATTTTGTTATCTGGTACAGTAGCAGATGTCTGCATGAACTTGCATACTCATGTGCAAGTCTTTTCAGCTTAGTTTTAAACCCTCTAGATGTTCATACTGCTGCAAAAATGACTCAGCATTCAGTGTCTTATTTCTGAAGTTGCTTCACCTTACTTTGTTATATGAGTTGAACAAGAACATGATTCTGAAGTTATGATGCAGTTATAGTGACAGGATGTGTGTACCTGACAAACCTGATCAGAACTTCTCCATAAACGTGTGAGGAATGTCTCCCGTACAGAGGTTGTAGTGGGTCACCACACTCCACCATAGATGGCTCTGTTAATGATTATCATTAGTGAAGTCATTATGGCTCTCCACTTTAAAATCTCACAGTGGGCCTGCAGAAGAGAAGATCATCTCATCCCCCTGATTGAGACCCTGTGGATTTTCTTTCATTGCTGAAATGGACCTCTCAGGTCCGATACACACAGATTGTTAAGTTACTTCTGTGCAGTGAAATTCAACATTAACACATTAGTCTTTTTTTCCTGCTGCTGCTTGGAGTTGACAACATAGTGTTGCATTTAATAAAAGATAAGTGTGCTCAAACTAGTTGGCTGCAGTTTCTCTTGTGACTCTGAACAAGTTTTTTTTTCATTGTTTGAGTCTATTTTTGGTCAAATCCCATCATTTATCTGACCCACATGTAAGTTAATGTGCTGTAACTCTACAGCATCACTAACACAATGTGGAAATCCCATGTTAAAGTGGTGCATGAACTAACCAGCACTGTCAGGTTGTTTGGTTAAAAGCACCAGTACAGTCAAAGGTCCTTCTCTGAATAATTCACAGCCATTAAATTTGTGTCAAATGTCCTCTTCAATTTGGGTTCTGGTGAAACTCTGGAGCAGCAATTAAATATTGAAACAAAGCTTTTGAAGTTGCACCCTAAATCGAATTATCCTGTCTGGGAAAATGACTCATTCAAGTGCCACACACACACACACACACACACAGATTCTTGCACACGACTACACACCCATTATTTCTTTCTCTAGTGTTTCCAATCTCTCACAACCACGTTCATACACAAACACACACACAGCTAAAGGCCACAGGCTAAGTGGTGTGACTGGCCTAACAGATGTGAGTCATTTGTCAGACTATTGACCCAATCCGCTGGATAAACTAAATGCCAATACCAGCCGGATAGAGCGATGCTAATCCCTGTGTTTTGTGTGTGTGTGTGTTTCTCTCCTCTGTCTCTCCTGTTCTCTGGAGGGCTCTCAGCTTTGTGACAGTCTCGCTAGAGGGAGGGGAAAAAAAAACACTAAAACTCGTCTTACCACAAGGTGAACCAACAAATCCAAAAGTTTGTGAAAGAGTAAAAGTGTTTGAAACAGTTAGAAAAAGGAAGGGCAGGTTGTTTTCATTTAGATGTGAGTTTGATATTTGCAGTCACCAGGCGTAATAAAAAGAATCTAAATCCGAGCACAGAGATTACAGGATGGTCCAGATCTATATTTCATTTTACCAGGAATAAATTTGGATTAAGAGGTACAAATATAGAACATTTTCTATTAATATCAGGTCTTCATGCATTTTATAATTTCTATCTTTTTAAGCCAAGTTTTGATTCACTTCTCTGCTATCAGTAATACATCTCGATCAGAGATATTCAATATTGCAATAGACATGATCTAAATCTCTGTTGTTTCTATAGGAGGAGTTTTATGTTTCTCGCTATCGCCGCTTGCGACAACCTTCTATTGTTGTCAGCATCAGCCAGAGTTTCTGATTGGGTGCTGACCATTTTCTAGAGTCTTATCCTGAGATAAGAGAGATAGATGATGAGATAGTTTCAGTTTATTAAACATCTTTCACAGATTTCTGTAAGCGACAGTGACGAACCAAGGCATATTTACATTTGATGGTTTGATTTCGGCATTGTTGATGCTGCTATCAGGAACAATAAGTGACATTCATTCATCAATGTGACAGCATGTAGCTCGCAGATTGTGTGTGTGTTTCTTTTTAACTTTAAATGAGTCTTTATGTTTAAAAATCAAATCGTTGGAAACCGAAGCCAAAATTAAGATGTAAATGAAGAGCAGACCCGATACTAACGCTTGCTAGTATGACTGAGCAGTTGTTCATTTAAATTTATATCTTTAAATATACCTTACTCATCAGCTCAGTTGGTTTCACATTTTCAGATCTCATGAGAGGACTCTGAACCCATCACACAAGTTCAGATAACTCACAATAACAGGCAGCAGGAGGCTTTGAGGAGCTGAAGCAGCTTTAAACGTTCTATGGGCACCAGCTATTTTCTGCAAAGGGAGAAAAAACACTTAGAAGAAATTAGAAGAGAGACTTTGGTCATCGTGAGATGTGTGAAGTGAATTTACTCTTCAATTCTTTTGAACTTGTGCTTGTATCATCCGCCCACCGCTTCTTTTCATGGACACAACCTAATACATTTTGTCCACGCTTGGTCCAAGACAGGCAGAACATGGTGGGTCTCTGACAGCGTACCAAACAAATGACAGACCGACAAGGCCAGTGACAATGACGGGAGAGATGACAATGAACAAATGAAAGAGAGACACAGAGGGAGACAGAAAGAGGGTGGAGGGGTGGGGGTATGTCAATGACAGAATCCAAAACTGCGATAATCCCACACTGAATGGTGTTAATAATGGAGACCGGGGCATGAGAGAGAGTGACGGCAACAGAGAGACAGACGGTGACAAATGGGATGGAAGAGAGAGAGAGAGAGACAAGTGGCATTGATGATACAGACACAGATGGTGACAGTGACAGAGAGACGATGGCAGATGAATAAAATGCAAACGACCCTGCCGCTTTACAGTGTGGAGGTGGTCTCGCTACAAAATATCAGGACCGCAATCAGCAGCTCGAGCTACATTTCTCTGTGTGTGTGTGGGTGTGTGTGTGGGTGGGTGGCATACTTAAGGTGATGCTGCTCTGTTTTGAAAGTGACAATGCAGTATGTACACAACAACAAGAGCCAAGCCATTAGCAGGATCACATTCCAACTGATTGACTGAGTTCATAGTTGCTGGGATTTAGTTACGTTTAAGATTTCACTCCTGGTTGATTTGTTGATACCATAGTTAACGCTTTAGCAATATCAGTGCTGAACTGGAGCTGCTTTAATTCTAGGAAAATACTTCTGAAGCCATAACATAAATCATGTAATGGTTACAGTACTGTGTCGCTTCCGTGTGCTGGTAAGAGAATAACAGTTGATCATTAGATGAAGCCGTGATCATCGCCATTGAAAAGTGTCAGCAAACAAGAAGAAGTGAACACCTAATGTTCTAAACCAAACCGATAATACAGTGATTAGTCCAGATTTACAAACCATCAGAGGCAACAGTTAGAACAGCCACGGCACTATAAGCCAGAGACAGTGGATGCCAGAGAGCAAAACAGACGCTGAGGAGCGTGACCGTGTCCTGGTCATAAAGTTGATTTTGTCTCCAAAGGTTGATTCACCAGCCTGAATGAAATTAACTGCTGAGTGAATGCTGTGACCTCAAGATGTGCGGTCTTCAAACACAAAGAGACTTTATTAGAAAACAGCTAGTTAAGCAGACAAAGACAGAACAGATAGAGACAAGATCTTGTCCTGTCTCTACTTTCTGTTTCTACATTCAGAACAGACCCAGCCGAGGCCCAGGCTCACCTCTTCAGACTTCTCGCTTTTTGCCTTGTACTAGAGTTTTATCTCTGACTTCCGCTGAGTAATTGCTATCATGGGTTGTATATGTACAAGGCATGCAAGTTGCTGATGAAAAAACTTAGGCTCGAAAAAACATTATTTTAGAAGAAGTGAATATGCAGATTAAGACTTTGTTGGAACAACTGGAGCTAGTGAACTTTAAAAAACAACTGCGGTAAACTCAGCGTTGTTCTGTGCTCAGGCAACGCTCAGAGACACAAGTTCAAAAACAGAGAGACAGAGAAGTTTTCTCAGGCCATGAGGATAGAACTCTGACCTTAGATATCCCAGCCTTGCCCAGCACATTGTAGTCAGTGGTTTTGCATATTTGCACCAGGACATGGATTTTGTATATTTGCATATATGGTTTTTTATCTGTATTTGCATCCCCATGTTTCCTATTTCTACGTTCTTGTAGCACAACTCAGGAGCACACCACAAGGGTCGGATAGAATGCATCTTACTTCTTTATGTGACATTTCAGTCCTGCACAGAGCTTACTCTACAGTGACTACAACAGAAGAAGCTCAGAGGTCTGTTGTTTTCTGGTGCACTGCGTCATGAGGAATATTACCAACGCTCTGGTACAGCAAGGACCGTGGAATGTTCAGTCAGGGTTCAGTGCGACGCCATGCTGCTGCTCATGGTGGGCAGACAGGACGGGGTAGAGGGGATAAAAGCAGACGAGTACAGCCATTCATGTTTGTGAGCTTGCGTTTCTACTTGGAATGAAATGAACAGTTAAAAGAAGCATGAATTTGAAATGCAGAAACTGTTGCAGATATTTTGTGCCAAATTCTCCATTAAATTTCAGTGCAGTAGCTGAGGATTAACACCTTCCTCCTCTCTCTCTGTTTTTCTCCGTAGTAATCTGCAGCTTCCGCTCCAGTGACTCAGGGTTTGGGCCCTGAGGTGGAGAGACGGTTCCAGATTCTGGAGAAATGTGAAGGTAAGATTGAACCTGATGGATTCCTTCATGAGATGCTGTGGGGTATACGGTCAATAGCAAACAGTACTGCAGCAGTTCTACACCAGGTATCACTGTAACCAGCACACTTTTAAAGGCTTTTCTGCACCCAAACACAAAGAGAATCAGGAGGGAAAGTTGGGACTTTGACTCTTGGGTTCTACACAGAACAAACATTAATAACAAATTCCTTCAACCAACAAACTACCAAAAACATTCTGTTTCAAACAAGAAAAGAACAAAGAAAAGATGATATAAAACTTTGCCTCCTATCTGTTAACGCTAAGTTATTAAAAATTGAGTTTGTTGGCTGTCAAACTTAAGAACCCTTAAGAAATCTGCTCATGAGAACCTGCATCAGATTTTCCAACTATTATTTTGGAATGTGAATAATGTTAATTAATGTCGAGCAGCTCTTGTGGTACTGATGTGGTTGTTCACTGATCATGTTCATTTAAACCTTTTAACCGGTTGAGAGGGTCATTTTAAAGCAAGGAGGATTTATTTTCCAGTGAGGCTGGTGTTCAACACAGATCAAAATGAAGCCTGAAATGAATGTTTGTGCTTTTTCTTTCTTAAAATAAATGTTAATACACAACACTAATGACCCATATAAGATACCTGCTCCCATGCTGCTCTCTCTTGATCATGCAAACTAATGGATGGACTGAATTGAATGAATGGATGAATCCTATTAGTAATTTTTTTGCTTTAAAAGTACTTGCAGCAGTATTGTATCCTGCCTGCTCCCGTGAGTCAAGGTCCATTTCAGATTTTCATTAGGTTCCAGTTCTTGGAAATCTTCCCACATTAATGCTGCCAAACAAAGTAATGCTGCTTGCATAGTTCTCAAATAATGAGCAAATAGTCTGTAATAGCGTAGCACAGGCCTGACATGAGAGCCCCAAGTTATTAGCCAGTGTTACTCCCATTGTTATTCCTAGTTTGCACCACAGAAATTAGCAACCTGCCAGGATGTGTCTGAGGCCAGGAAATGTTGTCTTTGCAGAGATAATGAGGAGTGTGTGTCTATTAGCCACAGCTGGCAGGCTGCTACCATCGATCCCAGCTAGGGCTGATTACCTTTTACCTGGGAGAAGATGCCTCATGAGAAAGAGAGAGACAAGAGGGGAAATATTCATTGATGGAAAAGAACGATGCGGTTCACTCTCCTGTTTTGTCCCTCCCACAGTCTTCTTCACTTTCCCAGTCGCCTTTTTGTTTTCTCAGTCTTCCTCTCAACTCTTTATCTCCTCTCCTCTTTTTCTCCTCTGCATTGTTCTTCACTCCTCTATCCGCCTCCTTGTATTCAGAATTGGACAAACTCACACTCAAGGCAGAGCTAACTTCATGACGCCCATCAGCATCCAATTTGCTCCTGTTATGAATGCAACTGAACGAGGGACATGGGCGATTGAGCCCTGTGGTACGAGCTGGCATCACAGCTTCCCTTTAACACACAGTGATTATTCAAACCAGGCTAACTTTGTCCAAGATCCCTGTGGCAGTTTCCAAGATTCCCCCTGCTCATCATTATCTGAGAAACACACTTTTTAGAAAATACCCTCCAACAATGGCTGCAAGTAGGAGACAGATATTTATGAGAGAATGTTAATTACAGATATTATTGAGGCAAAACATGTTTACTAAACATATTTTTTCTTATCTTTCATTTGTTCATGGATTTACTGAGCCTACAGGATGTGTGTGTGTGTGTGTGTGTGTGTGAGTGGGACAAATATCGCTGCTAGTTCAGCTGCTGCAGAAACACTGCAGAGCTTTTTATCCAGAAAGTACACTGAAAAGTTCAAGATGCAAGGAAAATCTTTTCTTAAAATTGGCTTTCCCGCCTCTTCTGCACCGGGTGGCTAGCACTTCGCTCACCAATGCCAAATTATCCTCCCAGACAGAAGCTTCAATGGCTATAATGACAGCATATGGGGATGGCAGCCCAGCCATGGAAATGCAGTCCCCAAGTTCCAGTCTAAATATAGATTACAGTCATAACACTTGAGAAGGCATTAGACTTCATTGGCGTTTAGTGTTAATTTAAAGTATGAGATTTTGACTTAGCACTGTCAGCATTACTGTAGTAATCTTATAGGCAGTTAAGAACACCTCATTATTTTTGAGAGGCTTTCGGCTGTAACAAATCTGCCATAGCAAGCTGCTGTTATTGTGGATGTCCAGGAGAGAGATGGCTGCAGGTAACAACAGGTAAATATTAAACAAGCAGGCAGTGATGAGATAACCTGACAGTACATCACACATGGAGATGTAATCATCATACTCAGTAAAACTTTGAGGTTCATTCTTTTATTTGATGTAATTATTGTGAAACAGTCTGCTTTAAAACACAGTGAGTCATACTGAAGCCGCCTTGATTGATTTTGATTTGAGGGGAGGAAACATTTGAGACTCCTGACCCACTCAGTAATGGTATAGTGCAAATTATGTTCTTCATCTCTATTCCCACAGTTTTAATGAAATAACAGACTCAATCACTCATCTCCTGTGATAATAATTTGGCCCTACTTAACCGGTTTATGACCATTTATCTTTTTTTTCCATACAGAAATAAATTGCTGATATAAGAAAAAGTCATCAACAATGCCAAAAGCACTGTGTTTAGACTTTCGTAGCTCGTGATCCATTAAACAGTTTTCATCACGAGAAGGAAAAAAGCAGGGTACTTAAGTCCATTACTGGAAAAACAACTAGTAAGTACTGCAGTTATTTTGTGGGCGTATTCAACTTTAAATGTCGACCTTCCAAATTAGCTGTCTCCCACCTCTGATGTGTAAAGAGTACTGTTGACCTAATCCCAACCAGAATATTTTTTTGCAAAGCTGCTTCATGTAATTGCATTATTATCAGATTGTTGTTTACAACTGTGGTGGTTAGTAACAGGTTAACAGCGAAACAGTGGGGTCCCTCTGAACAAAACTATTACATTATGGTAATGTGGCAACACTTTGTCCAATGCAACTTAAAATAAGTGTTTTCAAACAACGAGAAGCAAAGCTGGATATCCTCCAAAGCTGTAAAATAAAGCACAGGCTGCGTTGAGAGATCTTTTTTTTTTTACAGTGAAAATGAGACATAAGTAAGTGCTAGTGAGGGCTGTTGAGATGAGATTTTACTGTGGTGGAAAAAAACGGGCAGCGACTCAGCTGTCCTCACTTGGGGAGCTCATTTCACCTCTGTGGAGCCAGACCACGGACCAGGCCACAGAGAAGAGGTTGACTGAGATGAGCGACGCAGGGTCCTCTCTGGAGCTATGTGACAGATAAACATCCAGGGCAGGAGAGTAGGCTCACCAGTTCCCCTCACTGGCATTTAGGCCAGCAGCAGAGACGGATATGAACAGCAACAGGGACGGGTGTTAGCCAGGTCGGTGACAGTGACGCGTGTCAGAGGTGGCATATTCAAAACAGCTGAAAGGCTGAAAGATGAGAAGTGGCTGGTACTTAGACAACCAGTGCACTGCCTGTTCAAGCTCTCCCAATTTTTATTAGTTGCTATGACAACCAGTAGAGTAACAATGGTGCTAGTTATCAGTATTTTCTTTATCTGATTTTTAGTAATATTTGCACAGTATACTGATTCGGACATTTGAATCAATACCTGTGCGCTACAGTGTTGTGTTAACTGAGGAGAGTGTGTTCACAGCTCGGTGGCTCAGCTGCAGCTCACTTATTGAATTACCGTCATAACTGTAATTGCAATGAAAACTTCTCCGGGTACTATATAACTGCATCTATAAGCAACTTTTTTCATAAGCTATCTGGAGGTGTGTTCTACAGGACATGAAACATCATTTAAGACTCATATTTGGCTGATACGTGTTTACTGTATAATGCTGTATCTATAATGAGTTCAGTGAACTCCGCATTAACTTGACAAAAGTGTCTTGAGAGTTCTGTCTCCTACCAGAAATGATTTACAGTGATTATTATTATTATTCTAATAACTGCTCAATGAGCAGGTTGGATACAGCAGACAAGATGATTACTCTCTTCTTCAGTGAAAGGCTGTGGACAAAGGACAAATTAGCACATATATGCACATGGAGTTACCACACAAACACCTGCTCTGTCATCTCTTGCTTACAAATATAATAATCATATGTATACACACTCCCACGTAAAATGAATATTTTCTTCTCTCTTTAGTCGCTGAAACACACACACACACACACACACACACACACACACACACACACACACACACACACACACACACACACACACACACACACACACACACACCCGTCCTCATTTCAACCTTTACAAATAGGCCCAGACACTGCTGGTCCAACCCCAGTCTGATTACCATATAGATGAGAGGCGAGGGAGTAAACACAGCCATCTTAACGAGGGTGATAAATGAATCTTGATTGCTTATTAATTAACCAGCCAATTAAGCCTCCATCTCCATATTCATATCAGATTATGGAAAAATCGCTGAGAAATAGATCATGATTTTGCATGGAAGATAAGATGCTGAAAATACATGAAGCATCTTGGCCTGTGCAGTGTTAGTATTAGCACTGGAACAGGTTTGGTTTGATTATCAGGGAAATGACTTATTTACAGTTTCAACTTTTTCTTTTCATTAAAAGTGTTGTCATGGAGCACAAGATGGACGCTATGGTGATGGTGAAATGGCCAGGAGTTTTGTCACCTCTGATAAAAGTAGAATAAATTGCAGCAGTACACTGGTCGTCTGAGAGGGCTGGAGTAATAATATGCATCGCTTTTTGATATAAATGCCTCTTTCCTTCTCTCTGACACTGACAGACAGCGTCACCCAAGCCTTGCATTTCCAGGAGCCAGAGACACAGTCATTTTTATTTCCACTTGGATGGGAGACGATGATGTCTTCACAGTCGGAGAGGATGTCTGGGTGCCTTTGTACATATTTAGTCCCTGGATACAAGTCATTTTCAGCTGTCAAGGTTTTTTTTTACAATTTGAGCCAACTGCGGACAGCTTACTCTACAGAGGGCATCTGATGAATGTCCGCCCATGAAAGAGTTGCTGCGGCTCTCTGAGACCACATGCAAACAAATGGTCGTGGTGCTGCAGGTCACAGGTTAGCAGCTCTAATCTCATGAGACAATATTTATTAATGCTTATAATTTGAAAGCTTTCTTTGTTCCTATTCATGAGGTGGGAAATGACAAGATATGGTGGAGTTTACTGTGATACATCTGGAGGCCCTGTAATTCATGCCCACCTCCTAACCTCCTAACCATCTCACCTGACTCCAGCCCTTACTGTGAAAATGAGGTTTTAAACTATTATTCAAATATGCCAGTTGAAGTGTCTCCATCTGTGAATGTGTTATATATTCACATAAAGCTGATTGACATTAACCAGAATTTAACGGTGAACGAGTCGGCGCAGGTGTTCCACAGGTCATTAAATATTAACCATCAGAAATCAAGGCTTGTCTAACGATATTCTTTACCTCGTTGCTATTGGTTCTCACAAAATAGAACAACAACAACACACACACACACACACACACACACACACACACACACACACACACACACACACACACACACACCGACAGGAAGTTCATCAGGGATCCAACTAACTTACCGACTAAATGTCAGTAATGCTAATAAATATTGATAGCTTCTGTGTTGGTTGTTACCTCACGCTAAAATCAAAAACCAAACGAATCTTCAGATGGAACTTATATTACATTTCTGTATTAATCAAACTTTGAATACAGTCATGTTTACTGCCAAATATAGAGTGACCACTGGATTTTATGTTGTATGTGTTTATTTGCTTGTTGCTGAAATAAACCCAGAGCATTTCATTGCTGTGCAGATTATTATTCTTCATAACAGAACTGCACCAGTGGTTTTTTAAATTTAACCCAAATCATGATCGCTGAATATTTCCTTAGTGCGCAGGAAATGTTTTTTTCTATTTTTTCTGACTGTGTGAGGAAGCTGTAGGTCAGTGCTCTCAAGATGGAGTTTTTTTTCAGTCAACAAAGATCTCTTTGTTGGAAATGTTCAAGCAATGCTGTTTTAATACCCACTGCTGACTCATGACCATCTTCTAACTTGAATCTCTGTGTTCGCCTGCTGTCTTAGTCACTGATGTTTGTGTTTTCTTCCAGGATGGTACAGAGGGATTTTCAACGAGGAAGCCAATGTCAAGGTAAGAGAGACTGACAGCTTGCTCTTCAACTCTCTTCTCTCAGACTGTTTCACTAATGACACTTGTTCCTCTTTAAACTTTGCCTTGATTTCTCCCATTCCTTTTTCTTCAACATCCTCCATTCTCTTTTTGTCCTCTCTGTTATGTTGGTGTTGAGAATGGGTTATTTATATAGCCATGCGTCTCTGACTGCATGTCTAATGTAATACTCTCTCTCTGTCTCCTCATGCTCCTGCCTTCCTCCTCCATCTGTTTATCTTTGTACTTCTGCACAGTGGCAGACATTATTGTTCAAGTAAAGTTTTGATTTCATACTGTAAGGGTGGACTAATCTATGTTGGAGCTCATAACCTCAGTGTTTCTAAATCTCACACTAACTACACTTGAGTAATCTAGATAAAGCCAACTATGTTATCTTTAAATGTAAAGTGATATTCCCCTCGCTGTTTTTTTCGTAATTCATCCATTTATGCATTTTTGAGTGTTGGGCTGTATTTCCAGCCCCAGCATCAGTGAGACATTAGAGTGAACACAGTCAGATCTCTCTCAATGCAGAAACAGTTCATTTTGATGCTCTGTATATCACAGTAAGTGACAACATGTGACATGATGATAACTGAGAAGAAAGAAACAGTTTTGTTTGTTACAAACATGCCCTGTAGCTCCAGCTGATGATATCCCACTGTGTTGGATGAAATCCATATACCTGAAAAATCTTTCAAGAATGAAGAAAAGGATTATAATTTCTAAACCCAGAGGAGCATTCTCAAACTAAACGAGGTTTTTAAAGAGAATGTCTTGATGTAATGGTTGTGAAACGCTCTCTCAGGTAGGATAACTCTGTCCCTGCTTAACGATGAAAAAACAAACACTTTCATTGTTTTGATCCATCGACAGGAACAGATCTGTTGCAGACCAGCATATAGCAAGCAGCTGAATCTGAATGTATTTAAGGCCACGGCATGATCTGCTGTGTTGTGTACTCTTTCAGCACACAACTATTTCTGTCACTTTTGATGTGTACACCAGAATCCTCTTCCAGGAGAGAAACAGATTGAAAGCTGCAGCCTTTACTGTCACATTTAAACAACCTCTGTACCTATTAGCTTTCACCACACTTTCACAAGTGTGGCCACAGAACAACTATAAACATCTTTTGCCCTCTGATGTGGTTGTTGACCTAATGGTTCTTTTTAAAGCTGCACTCCATGTGTTTAGAGCAACATATTTCTAACATGTCTCTTTATTTTTACCCCCTTATAAAACCAACTTTTGTTCAGTGCTCCTTGCTGCCTCAGAGTTCATTCAAGCTTCCCATTCATCTTTCACAGACATCACCAGTGTTATGTTTGTACCCAAACAGACTCACACTTGCCTGTGTATACGATCCTGCTGGGAAATGAACCGCCAGTCTTTCCAGTTTATAAACCTTAATGTTGTAGATTCATCACATACAGGACCTACAGCATGTGTCCCATATTGTCTAAACTGGTGGTAGTTCATCTTGTGAAACGCTCATCACTAGACCAAAGTTAAGGCCCCATCTATGTGATTACAAAACTGGGATATTTAAGTTCAACTCTGTTTGCTGGAAAGAAATAGAAATAGAGTCTGATGTTGAAAAAAAAAAAAATAGATGCCCATTTTCCACCTCTTATCCAAACAAAAAAGGAAAAACAAAACGAAAAGTTAACTTATCAGACTACTGTGTGACTGCAGGGACTTTTGATATTATGTCTGATGAATGCAGTGCAGTGTGATTAGGTAATCATCAGTCTCTTAACAGATTTTATTGGCCAGACTCTGACCCTGTGCTGGATATGAATTCATACTAACAGCTTTATATCCATCTCTTTTCACAGCACCATGTCTGGATCACAGCCAACAGGCTTCTGGGTTTTAGTCTTTAAAAAGAACTTTTTGTGTTTTGTCCTGCTCCGTCCTGCTCTCCTCTATGCACCAGCCTTCTGTTTCATTCTACTGTGCTCCATCCTGCTCTGTGGGTCCATAAGAGGTTTTTACTGTCGATTACCACAGCAGGTTTCTAGCTGTTGTTTCTACTCCAGCTGTTCTGTGTTCTAGAGGCCAGGAGAGATCATCTGCTAGCTTGCTTTTGGTACTATCTTAGGAAAAGAGGGTGAGAGGTGATAATAATAAATACAACAGAAAACACCTTTTGGTATGGCCTGAGATTGTTTCAACATATCAGATAACTGTCAGTGTCAGTGACCCACAAATATCTTCATTTGAAGTATAATGCTCAGGGAACTTGTGTCTTTTTGATAAATAGGTTTTTATGCAGTATATCACTAGATAAATAGAATAGAATTACAGAGACATAAAATTCAAAATCTTCTTTATTTAAACCTTTATCTTAGACATTTTAGATGTGTAAGATTGTTTCTGATGCTGTTTGAATGAGCTTGTGAGACACTTTGTCCATCTCGGCATATTACGTGATAACAGTTCCTCTTCTGTTGAAATTATATTTTGAATAACATGATATTGACTATGCT
The DNA here is from genome assembly GCA_033238685.1 of Lates japonicus. Taxonomy (NCBI): domain Eukaryota; kingdom Metazoa; phylum Chordata; class Actinopteri; family Centropomidae; genus Lates; species Lates japonicus. The sequence goes on along the minus strand of BRZM01000686.1, from coordinate 396,037 downwards.
AAGATAAAAGAGCAATCGTGATCCATACAGCCCTCCTGTGGTACTACTGCCTAATATCTGCGCGACATGTTTTCCATAATACACAGATCCAGGCTGCCCCCAGCATCAGATAAATGTAGGAATGGGACTGCTCCACGTCCTGTCCAGCTGTTAAACCAGTGGGTTAAGTTTTGAAGAAGACTGCTACCTACATGACCTGGAAAACGTTAGATATGTATAAATAATTTGAACACAGTAGCAATGAATATACGTATGCTGTATGAAACCCTTTTCAGACACTGTGTGCTTGGTACACTTAAAATCACAGTGATGTCATACGCAGATTAAATGTTTAAAAATCTGTTCTTATCTCACATGACTGGATTATGTTGACACTGTGAAAAATCCAGCTTGCTAGTGAAAATCAGATCTTGTTGGAGAGCTTCCAAGACTGCACCTCCAGAGAAAACCCTTGACTTATAGTGGACTAACATATACCACGGGCGTGCACACTGCCATTCATTTCAGGCTACAGCAAGGATGCCAGCAGGTGGATATTAAGAAAGAAAAAGCTGAAGCCAGGTTTCATGCAACCTCAATATCAGGGAGCTTGAGGAGCTGCAGTACAGAGCACCTCGTTTAACAAACTGAACCCTGGAATCAAGAAGCTCAAGAACTAGAGAGAATCAGACAGATGTGTCAAGATTCAAAATCCTGATCCTTTAAATCTTCATTCACATTATTTCTTTAACTTCTACGGATCAAAGGCCACAAAGCTCGCTATTCTCCACTGCTTCTTTCCTAGAAGTGTGTGTAACAAAGCAGCAGGAGGTGGAACTTAAAGGTAGAGAATCCACAGAGAAGAGCTGGTGATGTCGGATTTGCATGCCTGTTGCTAACCTCAAACATGATCTGTTACACAATCATTACTGTGAAGACATCTTGAATATGTTCTTTAAACTGAAACTGAAACGAGCTCAACAACAGGTGCTGCAGTAAGAACTGTGTGTGTTCAGGAAAACATCTTCACTGAGTAAGGAGGGTGGTTATGGTTATGATAAGGACTCAGAAAAGACCACAGAATAGTCAGGTTTGTTCACTTGTAATTAATCATCCAAAATGTCAGATACACTGAGGCGACAAACCACAACACACTTTACTTTAAAATGATTTATTATTTAGTTATTTGCATCAGTTTAGTGCAGTATAAAGAGAGACAGGTGCAGGTCTGTGTGCCTCAGTATATACAATATTCATATCTTTGCCTTGTTGTGTTGTGTGTGTAAAGTGTGTATAGTGTCTTCCTCTGCCTCTCTCTCTCTCCCAGCAGCGAGGCATCAGCTCAATCCTGTTAGTTCCACCCTAATCACCTGGTTTCTCTACAATAGGCGCGCTGGTCGAAACGAATCGCTATGTCTCCCTCAGGAAATGCCTTCCTGCTCTGGTTCGTCACTAATCCAGCAGCACCATAGAGAACTTCACACTTTGAGGCTCATCAGCATTCAGATTACCCCGACCATCAGGGCCACAGAGAGGGCAGCTCGCAGTCAATGAGAGCAGTGTTCCTTAAAGCTCCCATCAGCCACTTCTGTACGGCGTTGTTTGCATTCAGCTGTGAGAGAGTTACAGGAATCCAGTACAACACCACCACTGATCACAGCTTTATAACTGACCATAGAGATGAACTAACACAGGTTCAACACAAACAGAACAGGATAGGCTTCATGATTTATTGCACAGCTGTTATATTGGATCACATTGGATTATAATGGATTGTATTAGCTTGTACAGATGTGCCAAATAAAGACGATAGATAGAAACCATGAGACACCAACATACTCCAACAAGAAAAGCCAAAAAAGGAAAAGATTTTAAATATTAAATGAATACAGTCTATCAATACAAGTTGGGCTGGACTGACCTTTCTCATCAGTCCCAGTCTAAACTGGTAAAGTTCAGCAACAAAGGTCTTCACAGATGTTTGGTTTCCCTCCACCCTGACCTTTAAATATAATGCATAAGTTTATCTTTAGAATAAAAGCAGCCACAGGGCTGGTTGGAGACGATTGCCTGAAGACACTGTGCATATGTGTGTGTACTGTAGGAAGAAACCCTGTTGACATTAAGGGATGTTTAGGTTCTGAGTTTTGTTGGCAGTAGTTGTTAATTTGGTCAAAAGAAGATTTGTTTCTGTATGTTTATGATCAAAATCATTTTAGACTAAACAGAAAAATTTTTGTGTGTGTGTGTGTGTGTGTGTGTGTGTGTGTGTGTGTGTGTGTTTTTGGCACTCTGGTGTCACTGATGCTGGGCAGCGAAGGGCGTTACGTTGTGTGTGTGAGGTGACTGCTGATCAACTCTGCCAAACTGAATACACACCTGTCTGCCAACTGCTCTAAACCAGGTGTAAACAAACACACACACACACACACAACAAGAAGTGACCGCAATCTGTCTTTCCCACTGACATTCAGCCTAAATGCCACGTGTGTGAATGTGTGTGTGTTTGGCTCAGTTCAGTGAAAGCGGCTACCTGTCCAGTCACCGTCCAGCAGGGATTAGACCAATCAGGGCAGAATGTCAGAAACACACATACATGTACATGAAAACACAGTCAGTGGGGCCTTAGTGCGCTTGCCGTCCATCAGTCACAGTCACCAGTCCTATTAAACATGGACCAGTTTGCTCTCGTACTCTGCCGTCTGCAACAACCCAAAATCTAAAGTCAAATCATTTAGAATCTAATGAAATCTATCACATACAGGAACTTCTGTTAGTGTCAAAGCTTTCCTGGTTTTTCAGCATTCACTAGTAATCAGTCTCCTCTGTCTGTGTCAGACATAAACATGTTAAATAAAACATGTGCAACTATGGTTTAAAGATGTTTGAGATGTGCTTGATATTTCAGCTGCTTACATACACAGCTTTTCAAGATGGACATTAAAGTCATTTATCCATTTCTACCATGGGCAACACTCTTAGGTTTTGCACTTATTTTTGTTTATCTGTAGTTTAAAATATTACATGATTTAACTTTAAAAATCATGTTTGTACCATCGATCACCAGTTCTCCTCAAAGAGAGCGTCAGTGGTCAGTAAACAAACAGTAATGACTTTAAATGAACCAGAGGTGTTAATGCAGGTGTTTGGGATTTTGCTGCAGTTTATGTTGGCTGATTTGTGATTCCACATTTCTTTGTGTTTTCATTAACTGACTGGAGTCAGTAGCAGTATACAGCAGTGCTGTGGTTAAAGTTTGGTTCAGTTTAGGGAAAGATCATTGGGTTAAATGACTTTTATTACACTGTACTGTACGCATGCGACAGGTGTGTATCTTTTTTGACTGTTTCTGTGTGTGTGTTGTCTTTGCTTTTAGCATTTGCATGCTGTGCATTTGGCTGACACACTAAACATTGTCTTTTAGCATCGATATTCTAAATGTCCTCTGGATAAAGTTCTAAATATGTAACAGGTCAATGTTATGAATACCTGAGAATCCATGTATATCATAGTTTGGGCATATGAGGGCAAACAGTAGAAAAGATAAAAAGGAGATATGTGTGTGAGTGTGTGTTGGTGTCTGTCTGTCTGTCTGTTGCTGGGTTTTATCACACTGGGATGTCAAGCTCTTCACCACAGCCACAAACAGCAGGCATGAAAGGCTTCTCTCTGCAGGGAACAATGCATGGAGATAACACCTGGCACAATACAAATAAGGTTTCAACTTCTCCAACGCTGTCAAGATCTGTGAGCTGCCTGTAGATAAAGTGTGTGTGTGTGTGTGTTTGTTTGAATTTAGTATGGGACAGAGGATCTGTTCAAACTCAGGTGTTTACTCACATTGATTTGACTTCTTTTTGGCCAGTTGAGTGGGACAATATTCAAACTGAAGATTAAAAAATAGAACTTTATAGACGTTTACATCTGGTATGTGAACACAGATGCTGCAGTGTGACAGACAGAGACTCTCCTACAAGACTGTTCTGGAGATCTGTTGCACAGTTTGTTCTGAGTGAGCACCCAGTCTGGCCCAGCACTGAGAAACAACCACAAAGCACAAGAATTGTGCAAAACCTGAAAATGTCACCATTGCAGAGCTGAGAGAATTCCCCCGGCCTCTGAAAGCTGAACACAACAATACATATGATCATATTATCTCAAGGAAATTTAAGTCGAAAAGCTCCAGCCCTAGCCTGGTCAGATGCGAACACGAACTGATGAAGCCTCTTGGATAAGAGGTGAAACGTCTTCCTAGACAACATTAAGTCCAGTTGCTTTTCGACTTAAATTTCCTTGAGATAACTATGACCTGGATGAATGAGAATATTCACAGGCTCATATGATCATATTCAACTATTTTTGACCCTGATCATCACACACACTGTGAACAGCTTGTCTGAACATGTAGTTAATTCAACCAGATTCGGTAAAATTCTGTACAACTTTATTAGGGCGACTGAATGCAGCAACTCGCTTCACACATCAACTGATCTCCACACAACAGAGAGGAAGAAAAGAAAATACTGTTAATCCCCAAACTAAAAGTGAAGCTGAAGTGAAAGAAGAAGACGAAGTGAAACAGAGCCTTGAGTGACATTCAGAGAGACATTTCAGTCAAAACAGCTCAAACTGTTCCCAAAATGTGCCGAAAACCAGCAGGAGAGATGCAGGTGCAGAACTGATGTTTTTATTTATTGTTGCACAGAGCATGTGTGTCTTTTGGACATTGCTGTCAGTACCTATCACTGTGAAGTCTGACTGGAAGTGAGCAGTCTTCCAAAAAAATATCAGCCATGAGCAGAAATGTGAAATTTAGCAGGACTGTCTGCAAGGTGAAAACAACCTTACATAAAGAGATTGAGAGAAAAAGAGACGTGAAAACTAAAACCGAGGACAGAACAAGTAAACCGTCATTATAGCTCTTCCCTTTATGAAGCTGATAGCACAATCTCATCGCAGTGGAGTGGAAATGTCTCCTCAGACTCTGTAGAAAGACCCTCATTGTTGAAGAATCAAACAACAACAAAAGATGAAGTTGTACATTTCTGCAGTTGTGATGTAATCACTGTTATTTTACCATCCAGGCCCAGTCAGAACCGCTGTGTGAAATTATAGACCAGAGCACATTATGATCCTGCATGGAGCTCTATGTGGGAATTACACAATCCTTTTTCTTCCTTCCAGCAAGGACAATGAACAGAGCAGAATACAACAGATGAGCTCAGAATAGAACAGAACAGAGGAGAATAGATGGGAGTGTTGGGGTTAGAAGATAAACTCCTTGAGGACAGTCGAAGGACGAAAGAGAAGAAGAAGAAAGCACCGTGAACGAGAAGAGACGACAGGAGAATGAAGCACAGCTGCAGCTTCAGCTTGTGACAGAACTGACTGGAATACAATGAATGACAGTTTATCACAAGCTCATCAGCAGGTGTGATAAGAACGAAACAAAAGAGTGTAATTATTGTACAGCAGTGAAAAGTGGGGCAGGAGACCAGGGAAGTGGAAATAAAATAGAGAGAATGTACCATATGATTGTTAGAATAAAACTCAGGGAGAGGATGAAGGAGAATGGGCCAGAGAGCGAAAGGCTCGATGAGCTTTATGACATGTTAGTAAAACAGATTGATCTGAGAGAGGAGGAGAGAACGGAAAAGAATCTTTTAGTCATGTAAAAACAATCCCCTGTAGCACTTAACACGCCGACCTCCATGTGTGTTCACAACTGATGAGCCGAGAGATCCATCTCACCCACTGATGCTAAGAGGTCGTGTTGAGACGAGTGTGTTAAATGAGCTAAAAAAAAAAGGTGAAACCAACACATTAAGCTCAACACAATCTGCTAATGTTTTCAACTTCGACATGAACTTCTGCAGAGTGTTTGATAGCTGTGTGCTTTACTGACTTTGATATGAGTTTATAAGTGCTTCAAACTCAATATGGCGATTTAAAGTGTTTTTTAATATGATATGGCCTTAATTCTCTGCCATGACTAAGTGGTCACCGCCCACTGTCTTTATAAGTAGGAATCAGCGAGGACTCTCTCTCACTTTATGCTGCTCTCTAACTTTTTGTTCCTTTGACAGCCGGTGCCCTGTTACTGAACTAAAAAGTGGATTTAATGCCTCAGTTCTACCTTCACTCTTAATATGCATTCCCTTTCATCCTGTTTGTGGACACTTAAGTATCTGGGTTCATTTCAGCACCGTGTGTTCTTAAACCCAGCTCTACCTGTTTGATTGAGTCAACATACTGTGACTAATCTTGAATATGTGAGCTGTGTTTCAGCACTGCTGCTTTACTGAAGCCTCCATGTCAAATTAAGGCAGCATTTACGTCAAATCCGCCGCTGTCCTGGAACTGAGACCATCTTTTTTTAAACAGATAATCTTGTGGAGATTTGACCGCTTGGTGAAATGACCCGCAGTCTTCAGCTCAGGCTGACTTGACTTGTTTGTTAAACATGTTGAGTCCCGTTCATACTCGAGCTAATATTTTTTAGCACATTTTCTTTATGTTGAGGAAAGTTGACTTAGCATGCATATACATGCTTTTTGTGCTTCCTTACTTCACCTCAGCACATTTGCACACTGTAGGGACAATAGTGACAAAGCCACCAGTGACTGTATCTGACCAGAAATTCTCACTTTGGTTTTATACACAACTAAGATTTCACATGTCAGTTATTGAGCTTTAGAGGTGGTGGCAGGTGGTAGCTGGGTAGCTGTTTCCAGTCTCTATGCTAAGCTAAACTAACAGGTTCCTGGCAGTAGCAAAATATTTACAGCTGTGAGTGTGATATTGATCTGAACATCTAGGTCTCAGAAAGCCAAGAAGTGCATCTCCCAAAATGTCAAATTATTCCTTTTAGATGTGAGTTGAGTGCTTCATGACAGTTGATGAGAGGATGAAGAACATCTCTTTTTCTCACCCTTTTTTAAAAAACTGTTTTAAACCTTTGTTGTCACCAGCCTGAACTCTCTTATATTTATTTTTGATGAAAGCATTCACACTCATAACTGTCTTGATCAGTCTGCACAAATGTTCCAACAACTCATTGGTTTCAAGTCATGAAATGAAAAAATATTTACAAATCATCAGTTCCCTCAATTGACAGGTCAAAATAACAGTTTCTCACAGTTGGTAGAGTTGAGCTACAGTATCAGCATCTTTTTTAAGGTGAGCTCTGTGTGTCCAAAAAGGCAAAGTTAAATCATTTAGAACTTGGAGCCTCTAAACCACTGGTCAGCAGTAAGGTTACAAAGACCATCAATTATTTAATGGTCTGAAAGAGAGAGAGAGTTAGCAGGTCACTGCTGATATGATCTGTGACCTCAGTAACAGTCTGTTCAGCTTAAATTGGTTTAAGCATTTTCTTCTTCAAATGGATTTCACTTTTTGAATTCACAACGTATTTAAAGGCCTGAGGCAGAGTTTCCCTGTGGTCACCGTGAGTTAAGAAGTTGGTCATCTTATTAATTTTATTTTACTGGTTTTCCAGCTTTTTTGACTTGAAGTGTCAAATACTGACTTGTAGTCATCTGTATAACATGAAAGTAAAAGTTTTGTGAGCAGAGAAGAGATAGATGGTGAGGAGCAGGGGTCCAAACTGTTTCGTCACGAAGGTTAGAGGAGTCAGACGATCCATTAAGACAGATGGACTCGATGTTGTAGAGGGCGGGATGTTGAATAATTTAGAGCTGCAGTGAAAAGGAACACCCACATTAAACTTTACAGAGAGGACTGCTGTCTGCTTCTTGTCTAATGGACTTTTCTCTTCTCTGTGCTGTAATTGACCTTAACTGGAGTTCATATTAGAATTACTCACATATTATACACTACAGTGTTAAATCTAGATTTGAAAAAGTTGTGCCCACCTGTTTTAAGACACATGTCAGTGAATATCTAACCACAGGGCACCGGGACTCTCCTCCTACATCCCCCACTGGTTGTGACTGACAGAGACATTCTCATTTTCTTATCCTGAATCAGTTGTTTTTGTAAGATAAGAAACAAGAGTGACAAAAATAGAACAATAAAGATATAGAAAAATAAAAAATAAAAATATAATATGAGAAAGGCACAGAAGGGTAAAAAAGTGCAGCAATCAGCATTAAAAAAGTCTCTGTGCAGCTGTGAAATGTGCAGTCGTAATATAGGAAAAATGGTGATAATCACTGAGTTGGTTTAGGTTAGGAAGGTTTGGTCATATGAGTTCCCCACGTCAGGTTCACCAGACTCTCTTAAATACTTCAGCTTTCCAGTTAACTGCTTTTTCAGCTTGTTGAATGTCACCTGTTCATGAGGCAGCGCTTGCTCATCAGATTTCATTATTAGCATAATCAGTGCCCCTAAACTTCCATGTCAGACGACATGTTTCACTCCCTTTCATTCATTAAAATGACACCAAACAAGTCCTGGTGTAAGAGATCAGCAGACAAAAATATATTGATCAGTCTTTAGTCGTGTTAGAGAACCTGAAACATGAAGAAAATATGAATACAGCAGTTTAACAATGCATCATGAGAGCAGTGTTGTACTGTGGCAGAAATAAGGAAGGAAAGGTTTCAAGTTAGATGATGAAAACACCTCTAAAGTAAAGTGGTCCAAAGACAGAGGAGGAGAATTTTCCTACAACTACTGAACTGTTGATAAAAGTTGCCATGTCAACATATTCCTCAAAAAGAAGATAAAAAAGAGGAAAAAAGAGAAAATAAAATAGACAATTTCAGTGTCCCGTTATGATTTCAGGTGAAAGGAGAGTGTTTACACCTTGTGGAGAAAGACTCATACGTGCCACAGAGCGGATCAGTTGATACAGCTGCTTCTTACATGAGGCCCATTGTGTCCAGCTGCTGCCAGTAGAGTACAAATGACAGTGTTTTCTTTTGCTCAAACAAAAGCAACTAAAAGATTTTTTTATTTTAAAATCAATCACTGATGTTAACAGCTAAACTTATAATGAGACCTCGCAGACGTTTGACATCCTTAATTTAAATAATCAGTGAGTTAGAGCCACTTAAGCTGGGCTACATCATATACAAGCAACAACCCATGAAATTAAATGTGTCAGAACATCAGAGCCTGACCAATCCTGAAAATGATCATTCTTAAGCTTTTTATTTTTTACACAGTTACATTACATTACATGATATATAAATGGGATATGAGCCAATATTGTTTGAATAAACCAACACACATTTACTGACAATAGGGCCCATCACGCAGCAGTGGTTGGGGTATTTAGGTGGATAATAAACCATTATTTGTATTTGCTTGGATTTGTCTCCTGGACAATTGTAGGAAACAAACAATTGGCTGTTATGTGCCTTTGATAAACAGCAAACATCTGTTGGGAGTTATAGAACAGAAAGGAGAGGAGAAGGTTTTGTAATTATGTGTCTCTGTATTAGATTCGTCTGCCCCAGTCCTCCCTCTCCCTATCTGAGTTTTCTACTATACATCTCTCTTTCTGTAACAACCAACTCAGTTTCTTCTGTTTCATAGTTTCCTACTTTGTTGGAACACGTCATATCTCGTGTGTCACAGTGATTGGCCTCTGCAGGTCTTTAAAACTCAGGTCAAAACAAGTCGTACAGTATCTGGTCCAGAGGGAGAGAGGATTATTTATGGGTGGATGACATTTTTACTGCTGCCTCGTTCGTCTTCTCGTCTCGTTCACCATTTGTGCTTTGAGCCTTTACGCGCGTCCTTTCGTCATCATTTATTTACATCTTGAACCAGTGCTTCAACACCATCAGCAATTAGAAGCAATGGCCAGACCACCGCGCATGGCTTCGCCCACCACACACCGAGGCACGATAAAAGATATTATTAATATACCGTCAATAACACACCAGCCGCAGCACTGCCAGGAAGTGCCTGCGTGTTCAATGCACTGACCCGTTAACAACCATCCACCGTCACAGCTAATCAGCGATGGTGAACACGCGGCAATGTGTGTGTGTGTGTGTGTGTGTGTGTGTGTGTGTGTGTGTGTGTGTGTGTGTGTGTGTGTGTGTACCACCAAGCCCATCTGATGTCTCCAACATGGCAATACCGTTTTTCTATACTGCTGTTGTCGCCATTAAACGGGCAGATCACAGTTCAGCCGTCAGCCAGCCAGTCGTAAGCGGAGCTGCCTCCTCAGGTGTCCTGTGTGTCTGGGCTCACACATACTTTTTAAAGTTTGTACAAAACGAACTTATTTAGAAATTTGAATATGGCATTCGGCTCATAGCATTGAGTCACATGACCATTAACCGTGCTATTTAACAAATGCAGCCAAAGATGATAGACCAAGAGCCCCGGAATATGATAACGCTGTTTTCAACAAAATAAAGAGTGTAATTATTTTAGCACACGGCAGTTGCCGGTCAAATCTCCTCTACCACCCCAAACAGGTTTCCAGTGAGGCGGTGCAGAAAGAGAGACATTCAACAGATAGCTGTGAGGATTACCCAGACCGCGACAGCAAGCCCTGAGTCTCAGGGCGATACTGGCCTGTGTTCTCCAATACATTGACCTTTCGCCTGACACCCGATCCTTGTTAAGAGAACAATAACACGAATAATGTTCAATATGTCTGCAAGACGGAGAGTGAGTGAGCACAAACCGCCAGAGCCTTGGAAGTAGCTCACCTAAATGGAAAGCGTTTCGACGTTGCACAATTCCTAATTTCAGTTTTTTCTTGCTTTAATCAGTCAAAAATATCTGTTGATGAAAGGCCGGTTGTCAGCAGGTTTCCGGCTCATTTTCATATGAACCAGTTACGTATTTATTAGTTATATTTTTGCCCATCTTCTCTCACAAACCCAGAGTCACTGGTGAGGAAATCATCATCACAACAGTGGAACACCTGTTTAAAAACTAGTTATTTCTACGGATCTATAGTATCACAAATACCTGACAGGCACAAAAAACTGTCTTGGAATACTGCATTGTTAGAACCTAGACACTGTTTACTGTTATATTGTGAATCAGAAATCAATTATGTGGTTTCAATTATAAATACTTTAAATAATGTCAATCTATAACAGAATTTTTATAAGCTGCAGACACAGAGATAAATTCATATATATATGTGTGTGTGCACATGAAACTAATTTGCAGCAGTATGAGTAGCTGCCAAATAAATCTGGTAGAATTATGAATTAAGATCGAGCAGAAAGCAAGACACCACAAGTACTGGTGGACTAGTATGACTTCGCCAGCGCTGTCAGTTTATGACTGGGGTTAGAGTAGGTGCACTGAGTGAGCTCCCTGGAGGCGGGGCCAGCACCTCTGGACCGCCTCCTGTCAAATGCATGGCTAACCACAGTTACTCTACTTCTCCTTAGCACCACCAGCCTCATTCTCTGCCTTATAGGCCTCCTCCTCTCTCTCTCTCCCTAACAACACCCTTGTCTCCTCCAAAAATACATTCACACATTCTGGAACAGCAGAGGAAGGTGCTCCCCTGTGTTTATTATGCAGTTGACCCCAAAGGCGTCTTTTTGACAGTCAGAACACCCGTTTGTTGGTGAAGCAGCCGAAATGCCGCTCAAAAAGACAGCAGAGTTATTATGCATGATGGCACAGGGTGGCTTTTTTTCCTTCAAACCGCCGGAGGCCGCCGCTTTCAGAGTGCAGATAGGCTTGTATGGCCTCGCGCACACACGCCACAACAGAGGCAGACGCACCGGCTTAACACTGTACCGACAGTTTTCACTGCATGGGTAGGCTGACCAGGGATTAACTGTATATAATAAACACATAAATGAATATTTAAACACAATACAAAACACACATGATAAGTTTATACATGAGCAAAAACAACCAAGAATACCCACCAGTCTTAAACAGATTGCCTGCTCAGCCTCCCCGTTTTCCTCACTCAAACATGTTGTAGAATATGAATGAAATCCTCAGTCTGGAGGCTCTCAGTAGACCCTCGCAGCACCAGCACCTTAGTTATCTTCATTTTGCAGTCAACACACACTTCCATAATTTGTTTCCCCCAGTCACTTCAGATATGAAAGATGCGTAATACGTCACACAAACTCACCCCATTTGAGAGAGGTGCTGTATTTAGCCTTTATAATGTGTAAAGATAAAGAGGGGGGGAGCCGAGAGCAAATCATTTCATTTCAAATACTTACACCCTGAATAAGGGCGCAGCCTCAGAGCGTTACATTAGGGTCCACACACCAGGGGCACACATGTTGCAGAGGCACTGACTGGCTTTAGAGAGAGCTTTGAACGATAACAGTGCTACACCACATCATCTAGAGTTTATAAATGATCTGCAACCTGTACCCTTACAGGTAACTGGCACCAAGTCTATATACTCACTTATGACAGATTTTCTCCACCCGCTATGTATAACTGAAAGGACCAGAAAATCAAGATGAAAGAAAAAGAGTTTACTTTTTATTGAACAAATTGCTCGATTGAATCTAGGAGAATATGAACGCCATACAGTTCGCATCTTTCCTGGTTTCAACAAACAGATGCTTGCATTACTCCTAGTGTGGGGTTCTGCATTCAGTGTGAGTAAGCCATACTCATGTTCCAGTGATATTATTGAAACAAATTAAGGATCGCTCAGTATGCCAGCAGCTTCCATTATAACCTGTAGTATCTGTATGCAGAATTTATTACTAGTACTCAGAGACACAGCACGTTTTTGTAGCAGTGTTGCACAGGCAGGTAGTCTTCTATACTACACACATACTGCAGTTTGTTCTGTTGTTCTGTGTTGCGGTCCCACTTCACCATTACTTTATGATTAAATGTATTTCTTTTCCATTTTCTTGTGCCATGGTTCATGTTGTGTTAAATTGGCACAAAGGAGAAAGCGACTGATTGGTCACATTGTTTTCAATATATAATACATAACGGAAGCGTTTACATTGGCGCACGCCATGCTTCCCAGAATATAACACATCACAATGATTTTCTAATACTGGCTGGAGTTTGTGTGATGAAGAAGAATTTTCTCTGATTTCAGAGTCATAAAATTAGCCAGCACACATACATACTGCGCGTTTTGCAAATAAAACACAAATTGAAGCATTTTTGTATTCAATTGCCGGCGTGGTGGAATCATTTTAATCAGGTGGTGCTGAAATGATAATGGTAGGTGAGGCAACGGAAAACCTTTGTGCCAGTCCCATAGCGAATGCCGTGCGTGATGGCTGTATTGTCAGTTTATTTATTTGTAATAGAAAATGGGCTTTATCTTTGCCGAATTGTTTTTTTTCTCGCCCCTGTCTCCTTCTCAGGGAGTTTTTCCCAGCCAAATTATTCACTCAGAAAGCCATCACACTGAACTGGGAGGGTAGTTTACCAACCTCTACCACTACACCGAAAGTACTCAAGTTGTCATGACCTGGAGGCCAGAATGCTGAATCAGCTTAGATTAATTTAACATTCATGAGACCAAGATGGCCTCAGATTGCATGAGTCTATAGTACCATTATATTATCGCCAACAAAGCTTTTTACAGCAGCCCTCTCCTCTCTCCTAACCCCAACCCAACCTTCCCCTCATATCCTGCCCAGAATCCCACGTCAACGCAGTGCCGTGAGCAGTCGATATCACCTGTTTTAAATCAGGCACAGTGACTGGGGTGAGCAGCACCTTTTTTAAGAGGAGAACATTCTGAAACTCAACTTAGTAACACAGAGATGGTTCACAGCTGGGGTTGCAGCAACCTGTTAGAGAGAGAGGGTGTGGCCGCACTATCTGCCACGGTGACAGCGTTTACAGTTATTATTTGACCGTTGGTTCGACCAGATAAATGCCCCCTTCAGCTGGACCATTTATCGTATATCACTCTGTTCCCGCTTCTTCTTTTGCCTTGCCTTTGAAACAGAAAGAATCAAATCGTTGCTGCTAAACCACAAGATCTTTGAATAGCCTGCGTGTACCACCATCAAAGGTTGGGAGAGAGCATCCAGTGTTCTACAGTAATGTAGTACATCAGGGAAATGGTCTATTCGGTCATTGCAGCACTAATCTGATTGTTTGAGACCAAACACAAAACGCTTCGCGATTGGGATTTTCGCCGACGCCATAGTTATATATTTTATTTTCCACGCAGTGCCGGAGTACTTGTGCCAAATGCCGAGTAATTTATCAGAAAATCTTTCGCGAGGATCAGTTGTTTTCGTGGTAACTGTTCTCTCAACAGGCGTACCAAACCTCGGTTTCGATCCATCGCCCAAGAGTATTATTGAATACATTGCAAACATTTTTTTAAAACTCAGATTAACCTGAGCTACATAGCATGTCCTGATTTGCAGAGCCTTTTGAATTAGGCAGAGTAAATTAATTGAAACTGGCGGCAACCTGAATTGGTTTTAAGAGACCCTTGAAGGCAGTGCCACTGAGTTTGAGTGCAGAGACCTGGGGCATTTTTATTGAGTGGCGGGAGGCTGGAGCAGTTGTCAGAGCATATATATATATATATATAGAGATCAAACTGAATACCAAATATGCCTACTATTTACTGATAAATTAAACTGTCATTGATTACTGGTCATGTTGTATTTCAGTGATTCAAAAGACTTTCGCTTAATAAAGACAGTTGACTGAAAGAACCCTGTATTAGATTTCTTCTGTATCTATATGCTTATTTACACCAACTCCAGTAATTTATCTGTCCTTCGAATTTTTTGTGAGGCTTATACAAAATGCGATTTGGAAGTCTGGGACCAGAGGTGAGGGACCAAAAATGGCACACGAGGGCATGGATTAGACTTGAATAACTCCCAAGTTAGCAAGAAAAGACTGACATGAATAATCAGGCATCAGAGAGATTTAGAACCTGCCTAGAAACCCGAGGCTCACTGAACCACAGCCACCACCAGAGCAACAGGAGTAACTGAGGTGGCGGTGACCCACGTGATGACCGCACTCTGCGAGCCGCGACACCATTTAAAAATACGCACGGTATTGAGCCGAATTGAGCCATTGCGTGAGCCCGGCCAGCACCGTTCATTAATAGAGATGAGGCGAGCAGCAGCTTCCGCAGCACACGGTCAGGCGAAACACCGCCGGTTGCTCGTATTTCGGTGACACTACACTCTGGCAGCGACATTACATATCAGAAAGAACAGCCCCACTGCATTCAATAGAGATGTTTAAACCATATGATCATTATCGGATATCAGATGAAACAGACGGCATGCATGGCTAGAAGGGCATTGATCACATTAGAAAAGATCAGGACGAAAATACGCACCTGCACCATCCCACAGTTTCATCGTACTGGGTTAATACCGTATATCGATATAGGATATGGTACCTGCGCAGTGCTCACCTGTCACTGCAGTATTGACCTTCTGCATGAAGCGAAGAAACTGTCCGCGAGAAGGTGACAATCAGCGAGGGACCACCCTGCTCGCGTGCCTATACAACTGAACTGCAACAGCATATTTTTTGATCCAGTTTGTCACTGTTACCATTAATAATAGTCCACCTGCTCTCGTGATTATTCCCAAGAGACTGACCTGATGATCACCCACTGATCAGCCCAGCAAACGTCATTGGCATTCTGGCCCAACTACTCAGATTTTGTACCATCCCAGGACAGACATGACTGAAGATGATGAAAGCAAGAAACTTGACGAGCCAAGAAGATGAAGTAAAGAAGGAGAAATGTTTACACCTGAGGATTGAAGAGGAAGTGAGGATGCAGGAAAGATTCAGTTGATCTCAAAGAGCTCAGGTGGCACATTTCAGAATCCACCATGAACCATGTACAGTGTAAAGGGTCTTCCTATTAAGATCTAATGGAATGGGCACTGACCACAGTCCTGATTTTGACTCAGGTACTTTTGTAATCCCTGGCATGGTAGTGAGTTTACAGTGCCAACACAGCTCCTACCAAAGAAAGGACCCATACTTTTTCTCCAGGCTTCCTCCCTCAGCTGCCATACCACAAAAGCAGCTTATCACTGTTGATATGTCAGAATGATACCAGCAATGGTTTGACCATATAGTAATGGCATCGTTCCAGATTTTGCAAACAACATGGCATCAGACAGCTGGCAAGTAAATCATAAGAAACCAGAAAGCGTCTTCACCACCAGTGCCACCGAGGGTGGTCGTATATTTCGCGATTGTTTGTTTAACCTGTTTTAGGTGACTTCAACATGCCTCAATACTGACAACACTTTTTCAAACATATGTACTGGCCGTAGAGATGGAAAGGACACATCTATGGAAAGCTGTAGGTTTTTGTTAGGTGATAGTGCTGACAGTGCAGGGTGGTGGCATCGGTGTCAGCTGGTCACAGCCAAGGTAGGGCAGATAACTGATGTCGCGGTTCTAACCTCAGATTCAGTGGTCGCCATCTTTGGATGCTCTTTTTCATGAGTCTCCTTGTGTTTAAGCATGTTGGCGCATGACCCTGAATGACATTAAGTCTCAGCCCAGCAAGTAGACACGACTGATCTGAGGATTTAGATCAGTTCTGTTTCCAATTTATTCACTTTTATAACAATGTTCTGATAAAAGATTACGGCCGAATCATCAGTAATTTAAGAACTGGTCTTAAGAGAAAGGAAGAATCTCCTCATCGGTCCTGCCTTCAACAGAATGAGTCTAGGGTGAAGTTGGACATGCATCCAGAAACTGTAACACCAGTTGTTTTATTTATTTTTCCAACATATCGTTTTAAATGACCTGGAAATGTATTTCAGTGATATGTCAGAGGGCTGACCGGTAATGTCCACAATATATTGAAAAGATCATCAAAAGACAGTTCGGATCAAACGCGTCTGCGTAATGGTGAGACAGAATATTAAATGATGTTTGCCATTACGGTTAAGGCTTTGGAAGCCTGTAAAGGGCAAAGAAAAGAAGTCTCATGTCCTCCCTGCTCCATGAGAGCTGTTTGAATACTAAAATACTGAACACAGAATAACAGAGGGCTTACATG
This sequence comes from Lates japonicus, assembly GCA_033238685.1. Lineage (NCBI taxonomy): Eukaryota > Metazoa > Chordata > Actinopteri > Centropomidae > Lates > Lates japonicus. Next base: position 379,128 of record BRZM01000686.1, on the reverse strand, counting down.
AGAGGAGAGAGGTTGGGGTGGGAGATAGAAACACAGGGATGGATCAAAAGTGGTTTTTTAGGACCGACAGTGATGAAATGTCAGTCTGGGCAAAAGATTCATATAATTTTATGAGAGGAGGAGGACACTGGCCTGAGCAAATGACAGCCATTTGCATCAACCAAAGGACCCAGGAGGAGGAGAGAAGAAAGAAAGGCAAGGAAAACAACAAAAGAGAGAAGAGGAGAGGAGGAGACAACCAAGGACCAGAGTGGAGAAGAAGAGCACCTAGAGAAACCTGAGAATGACAAAATGCCAGAACAAGGAAAACTGAGAGCAGCACAAGGACTATGAGAAACAGAGAGTGGGGGAAATGAGGGAGAGATTAGACGACAGTGCCCAGAGGAGGAGAAGTGTCTGAGATACAAATCAATGTGGTGAAACTCCACCAGGTACGCCAGCCACATGGAGACTGGGCCACCCAGCACACTGGCTTTGGTTAACCGAATCAGTTGTGAGACAGAGAGAGAGAGAGGTTAAAGAATATGTGAGAGCAGAGAAAGACCAAGGACAGGGAGATAGCAGGTGGTAGGGGAGGAGAGGGAAATGGAAGAAGTGTGTGTAGATGAGAGGCACTTATTCTTTGAATTCCCGGCTGAGCTGCGGACTCAGCCAAATTCACGAACAACTTTGGTCAAAATTATGCGGTGGCGGTAGAAACAGCGTGAGAGGATGTACCTATCTCTCAACCCTCGTGGAGGAACCATATCAGCTGGATACGAGAGGATTAATGTGAATGGTCGCTGGCTGGCGCATCAGGCGATATTGATCACCACCTCATCTTCCTTTCTCTAATATATACATCGGTGGAAGGCACAGCGTATATTCAGAAGCCATTTTTGTCAGATGCTCCGCATTTATCAGTCGTTCGCGCCAGAGTTTAGAGCCGATAGTAACAGACATTTCCTGGAGGACATAAGCCGACGCGCCCAAACACAGACAAACTATTATCATTAACAGCCAGTATTCGTCAGGTGTGCTGCCACAGAGTCATACGGTATGACATGTTCACTCCTGCGCCATTTGGCCCAAACCAGTTCCACTGAAGAATCGCATCGTTCGCCATAAAACCCGCAGGCGCGACGCAGAGGCCTGCGCGGGTGGCTGTGCTTAATCATTTGGGATTAACGAAGAGGTTACCAAACACACTCCGCTTTCACCCGGTGAGCGCCGACGGCGACCAGCTGTGACTAAAAGGCTATTTGTGCGCAGTTGAAGGCAGACCCAAGCCCACTTTTCTTTCTACTCATGAGTTACATCCAGCTTAGGTCCAACATGATAGTTTTGTGAAAGCCACCAGAAAGCGGCCGCCAGCCAAACGCGGTGTCAGTCAGGCCGAACTGGTGTTTTTGCTTGCTGTTCCACATCATATCACTGGATTCCGTCACCTCCGGCGTCATTGCTGCGCCGACAGGCCATTCCTACCTCTGGACCGCCCACTGTCAAGCACGTCTGAAACACACTTACTTTCATTGACCGTTTGCAGCGTCACTGTACACACAGCAGACACTTCTGAACGCGTAGTTGTGCAGATACGGCGTCTCCACGTTAAAACCGTGTGAACTATAATTAAACCCAACTGAATGAAGCGGTGTGCGTTTTTCGCCCATATTCGCATGGTGCGCCACATGAGGAACGCGGCGCCTCTCGAAGAACTCACTTCGTCACCGCCGAGGTGAGACATCAACACTGAGGAATGGGCCCCACGGAAGCAGTCATGGCAGCACACATGACTCCACCCAGATGGACTTTATACCATGTATGGCATGAACACTGAGTTGCTTTATGTCCTGCTATATAGTATGAGCAAGAAGCGTGCTACATAGTTCATGAATGAATTATCTGTCAATATACTGGAAGAATGGAAAGAAGGAATGGAAACCCTCAATGGTAGCTGGCTTATTTCAGGTCAAACGCAGCTCAAGAGGAAATGAGTACGCAACCCTGGTCAAAGGTTTGAGAAGAAGTTTCTGTCGGACATGAGTCCAGGCCAGGAACAGGAGTCTGTTCAGTAGATGACCGGGCCATTCCCAGCCATTCCAGGCCATCTCCTTTAATAGTTTTGCAGCTATCTATGAGTTCAGAAAAGCCTGTGATGCGTCAATAAGATCCCTGAATGTATTGGCTATTTTTAACATTCAGGAAACTTTGTACTATACTGCCAAAGGTTTTACAAATCATTCTAAGTTCTGTGTGTTACCTGGCACCATATCTCAGCCACGGTTCCCGGTGAGAATGTTTGAGGTGTGATTCAGTTCCACACCAGGACCGGTCACGATGTTTATGTTTAGCGGCGTTCGTAGTGGATGAACCCGGATATACGTCACTAAACATTTGCGCAGCAGACACAAGCGCTGAACATTCATCCCATCTGTAGCATTACCGAACCGGAAGGCGCCGGTGTTTAAGATTTCAATAATCCCTGAACTGCGCATGCCGATACAGACCGTCGAGTTTGCCATTCAGCGGCATAACGGGTTAGCCGGTGCTGGGTTGTGGCGCGAGGCACAGTAAGGGGCCAGGAATTCGGTTTTCTTTAGTTTTGTTTGTTTTACATTGCTTGCACCGTTCGCCCCACAACAGAACCAATGATGAACACCAATGGATGCTATTAGCTGGTCCCGGTCATAAGAAACACTGTTGTTTTCGCCGAGCGAGCCCCAGAGGACAGCATGGTAACATGCATTATGGAGAAGACCAGCGGAGTTTTATAACTGCGCTGTCATCGAGTTGTGGAGTTGAAGTTATCTGACCGCCGCACCAGATCTGTGGCGCGTCGGCCTCAGCATCGCTATTCTCCTCTCGTCTCAACTCATCACTTCATTTTGCTTAGCGCTATCCGCCTGGCCTGGCCTTCGGCAATTTTACCTCCCGTCACAGTGGCGGTGGAGCGTCAGATTCCGCAATAAATATAGACCGTGGATTAACCCATGAATTCCCAATTCATTACCATTCTTCGTAGTTTACCGGTTTTGCCTGGTCATCGCCATCTTCCCCGCGCAAGTCCGCCAGCCCGGTCACCGCCGACCAGAGCGATTTCGTTGCTCGTTAGAGGCGAATGATGAAAGACAAACGTCTCGTCAGGTTCCGGTTGCATTTTTCTACCCTGGCTTTATATCGGCATTAGTGTCTGAGTGTTATCGCGCGAAAGTTAAATTACTTTGCTGTTGCCAAACCCAGCACCCAAAATGTCATGTTTATATGATGAAGAGAGAGGGAAGATGGTGAGAATGACTGACCTATATGCAGTAATAAAGTGTCTTATGAATGGAAAGGTACATGTAGACACTAAGAAATACAAGACGGAACTGGACAAAGATATAGAGGAGGAAAGGAGGAGATTGAGGAGTCTGAGGCCACACAATGTTGAAAGGTTATTTAAGAATGTGATTCATCAGGAGGGACAACAGAAGGAAAATACAAAAGGATTTTAAATGATTTGAAGTTGGTTTGTGCTCACCAACATTTTGTAAAATGGCACTTCTTGTTTTCTTCAGTCACACCCATATGGACACTTGCACACAGTGAGGAGCCACCATTGGCTGTGACTGCCAAAGCCATTACGCCTTCTGCGGGCGTGTGCAACGGCGGCACATGGCGAACTCGGAGGCCAACACGCCCAAGGCGCGAATTTCTGCAGATGGATGTTCAGCACCAAAAGCCTGGCGTGACAAATGAAGCAGAGCAGAAAGGGTCGCAGCACCACCCACGGGCCCAGCCACTCTCACACACACACACACACACACATAAAAACACACATGTGGCCAGCACAGCGTGTCCTTTGTTGCGTTGATAATCGATGACTTTTGCAGTGTCTCTTGATGAAGTATCACAAATTTCTCTCCATAGTGGCTGTGGAAATCAATTTCGCACGTCAAAAGGGAATCACACGTTGGATGTGGAGGTGGTGTGGCTGCAGTCTCATAATTTACCACTTCTGGTGTCCTCATGTGGTTCACATCTGTAGTTTTGAATGACTTGAATCAGCTTCACTAGCAGATGTGACCATGCTAACACACTTAACTAAGACGAACATGGTTTAAAGCATCGCTGCACCTAAGTAGCCATAGCCTCACAGAGTTGCAAGCTCTGGCTGAAGTTCTTAGTTTTGACATTTCAAATACTTTTAAAGTGTAGTAGTAGTTATGTATGTAGTATATTTTTCTACATTCTAATACACACTTTATCTTGTGTAAGAAATGACCTGAAATCCAGTGTAAAATGACAAAAGAGAAAAGTGTTCCAGAATAAGATCAGGAAATGGAAAGAAATTCAGAAAGACTGAGAGAGAATAAGAGAGAAACCCATTTCATAGGCCGCCCCTCTGTCTCCTCCAAACTACAGCTCTGTCCTGTCAATGGTCAGCACGTTAGTCTTTCTGCTGTTCCTATCTTTTCCCTCTCTCTCTGTTTTTCTATATCTTTGTCTCTCTCTCTCTCTGTCTCTTCATTCCTTCAACTTTGCTTTGTTTTTTCTCTAATTTTCTCCCTCTTGTTGCTCTTTCAGGTTGGATGTCAAAGCAGATAAGATTGTAAAGGCAGGCAGGTGGTGGAAGCATGTGGAGGCTGCAGACAGATGTGTGAAGAGGAGGGAGGGAGTGGAGGAGTGGTGACAACCAAACAACATGAGGAAGGGGAAGACAGACAAATTATAGAGGAGACATTTCTGTGGTGAAATGTGCAGACAGGTTTGTGTGGATGTATGTGCTGGTGTGTTGTGTGTGTGTCTGTTTGCATGTGTGTGAAGCTGAGACGAAAGAATGAAAAAATGGAGGGAGAATGACAGGACAGTCATGCAGTAGGAGGGGAAGGTTTTTAGCTTTACAATGCAATGACATTTCTGTAGCTGTACTGAAGAAATGACTGTGCACAAACAAAGCCATGCGAATGCAAACACACACACCCACCCTGCAGAGTTCATCGCTGAAAACTGCACAGTGTGTGTTCAAGATGGGCAGACGAAAAAAGTTCATCAGTCAGTTTGCGAAGTTTCAACACTCCTGGCTGTTCTCATCATCAGGATTTAAAGCAGCAGTGATTCAACCTTTAACACTTTATTACTGTCTTATGTTAGTGTTCAAAAATAAGTATCAGATGCACATTTATATATAATTTGTGTGTTAATGTGGTAGTTTACTTATCTTATAAGGCTCAGAGTCAGTGCATTAAATCACAGTTACAGGCCTCTGCAGAGCGGAGGTTAAACCCAGCAAACATGAAGCACTTATTGTGAGACACTGTAGAAAAGGCAGCAGGGTGCGATGGAAATCCCCGTTACATTGCCCTCACTCTGTTGCACAGGCTTACATGCATACATTTTTATAAACACATGTAGTTGAGCATTCATGCAGATGCACACAGACTCATTAAACAGGAAAGGCCTGGTGACACATAGAAATCTATCAGCAATGATGTACATACAGTTTATATGGAGCCTGATCACGTTGTGTTTATGAGGAACTGACTGTTGAGTTTGTGATGTTTACAAAAAATGTGCATTGTCACACCTCAACCAGGGCAGCTGAAGTAAGACAAAGAAATAAATGTGATCCTGTAATCTCACTAAAATCACTACAGCAGGAGACAGGTGGTGAAAGACAGAGTCATACAGAGAAACACACACACACACAGATAAATTAGAGATGGAAAAAGAGGAAACTTAGACTTTGAGAAGCAGAGATAAATTAAAAGACACTAACGCTGAACCACATTTCCTCTTGTCTAACAACATTTAAATAAGACTGGATACAGAGACAGAAAGACCAAATTAAAGTAAACTTGTTAGAACCAAGAAGAGGAAATGGCTGAAAACAAAAGGATACTGGAGGGTCATCCCTCAGTGCTTCAACGTTTCCATGAAAGAAACATGAGTGAAAATCAATCCAAAGAAAATATCTGTAGATATTTTTGCTATGCTCTTTGTGGTGTGGCATCCAAAAAAAAATAAAAAAAATTACCCCTCAAACCCACACTCAAATATTGATGTTTGAGAGAAATGAAAGATGCTTTTAGTTGATTGCTTGTTCTGTGGTTTAATGGGGATTCTTCCTTTGACTGCCTCAGTCCAGACTGTAATGTCTGGAGATAATTGCTGTGTGTTTGGCAGGAATGTTTAAGGATAAAGCTTCACAGTATGTCGTACAACGGAGGACTAACTTCAGATATTTCTGTCTTTGTGTTGGTTTCTGTCTGCTGTGTGTGTGTGTGTGTGTGTGTGAGAGAGACTATGTAAAAACTTTTCCTCTGGAGGTTCTGCTTTTAGAGAACATGATTCCCATTGCAGTCATAGTGGAAATCTTAGAGAAATCGTTTTTTGAAACTACTTATTTGCGAGAGGAAATATGCTTTGAGAGAAATGCAATGCTGCAGAACATGTCAGAAAAACATTCATTAACAATGTGTTTTATTATTACTGCTGTATTATTCTGTATTATTAGCTGATGCATATTTAAACTTTTGAATGGTTCTGTTTAGAGACTCACAGCATTTTGTTAAAGTTAGAGAGAGATTGTGTTCTTTTGGTTGATATTAAAAAGATTCACAGTGACTTGAAACACAAGACACAACTTGTTTACCTGCACAGGTACTTTATTTCTTTCCCTAACCACGTCCAGAGGCCTGACCACACACAGGACTCAGGATCAGGGTTAGGAGACAGTCACTCGCTCACTGATTTTCTCAGTGAATCTCTGTCACAGCCTGTCTCAGCTTAAAGACTCTCTCTGTCTTCTTCCAATTAGTTTGTCTTTTATTTAAGCAGACACAGCCATCGTAGCTAAAATAGACTTATTAAATATTTATTTGTAAAAATGGCAAGTAGTGAAGGCCTAATGTGTCCAAACCTAATGATGATGACAATGCTAAAACAGAGTCGAGTGGAGGGTATTTTTTAATAATCATTCTGAAATATCACTGACCAGCCTGCAGGAAGAGTCACTGACATCTGAAACTTTTGATAGTGCACAACTCAGAGGAGGAGGAGTGACCGGAGACAGAGGAGGTGGTAAAGTAAGAAAAGAGAAAGACAGATATGATATGCAGTAAACGCTGGAGGGCAGAAATGTTGTCAGTGAAAATGTTTAAAAAGTTAACTAAGGCTTCAGTCACTAACACACAATGTAAACTAGAACTAAAAAGAAAAACATCATGCAGGATACAGAGAGAGTAATTTTCAACCAACTACAAGTAACCATTGCAAAGGGAAAACATAAATATGTAGCAGGAAGAGAGTAAGACTGGAATTCACTGGAGAGTGAGACATTTACTGGATTATCAGGAGGAAGAAGGACAAAGGGCGAAAAAAAAAAGCTTTTTGAACTAAATGAGCCGTTTGTTGTTACATTAAAATAACCAACATGGAGGAGAGGATGAAGTTTGGGAAGGAGTGAGTGAAGAGACAGTGATGGTGAGTAGAAAGTGCAGTAAATTATCATAAAACAGCCATTATCAAATAATGTCAGCACAAACAAATAAAAGACTGTTAACAGAAATACTCAAATTAATTCCAGTCATTTCTACTGAATATACTGTTGATGATAGGCTACAGCAAAACTCACCACTTCCTGTTCTTTCACATTAAAAGCCTACTCATGAAAGGGAGGAATGTGAAAATGTGTCAAGACCATGGTGAGTTTCATTCATGGTAGCTGGATATCTCTGGGGATAGGAGTGAGGTGGAAGGCCTGACAGGACTCTGACTTTACTGAGACAACAGGTAAACACAGAAGAAGATCTGAGTTTAGTGTCATAACCAGGGAAATTAGAAATAAAGGTCTGTTTCCAAATGAATCTGAAACTGATTCCAAGGATGAAGAACGGAGAGAATATGAAAGAACATTGTTTTAATCCACAGTTTTAATCTCCAATGAAATGAGTGGCTGTGATGGACTTAAACCTTTATGGATTTATGACATTACTTCAGATTCAGTCTAACTTCTGGACACAGGTTCTGTCAGTGTTGCTCTGTATGTGCAGTATATGACAGTGTGCTAACTGATCTGTCCTCCCCCCTGCAGGCCTGTGTTGTCACTTACTGTATAGTTTGATTGACAGCTCTGTGTAGTAAAGCCAACAGCACAGTGTTAAAACGCCACCTCTGGTTTTGGCCTTTGACTCTCATCGCTCTGTGTTTGTGAGTGTGAGGAGAGGTGTCTGTGGATACGAGGTGTGTGAAGTAAGTCACGGCTGCAGCTTTCTTCTCCTACAAAGCAGATCAGTCTTTGTTAAAGACACAGAAACCACTGGCTGAAAACAGTTGTGCATTAGAAAGCCCACATCCTCCCATCATCAACCTAATTATAGAGCTGGTGTTGAAGCAGACAACCAATCACATGGCTCATCAAACTGTCACTTATCATGAAGCAGTTAATGGCAGCTGGCATGTTGTCAGACTGACAGGTGCCTATAGAGAAAGAAAAGTGTGAACGAGTGTTAATCAGAGTGATGCTGCTGTGGCCACAGGGGAGAATAAAGTAAACTGTCAGAAAAAAACCTTGAATAGCTTTGTTGCCTGGAGACTTTGGAGCTAACCAGGATTTAGCTAACAGACTGTCATGGGAGCAATCTACCGACCTTGGAGAGTAATTCCTTAACTGTATGACTCAGTACATCATCTGTTTTTCAGGTTTACTGTCTGTGCCTTGTTCCACCTGCCTTGTTGACTTATGTTCAGTTTCAGTTTGTCATGTCTTACCTACATGACTCAGATTCTGGCTGTAGGTTTTGCTCACATGTGAAATATCTTGTGGCTGTGTTGTATTCTGGTCTGTTGAAGCAGCTGCTGGTGAAGAGTGTACTACACTTTGTGTAAAACAAATAAATACATAGAAAACGTCCTGTACCTCAGCTCAGACTGGCAGCTCTAGAGACCCCTGCACTGTGCACTTTTGATGCTGTCAGTTACTGTTACTGTTGATACTGTAGATCAGACACTGTATCTGAGATATGTGTATCATTGTATCATGTCATTTTTTGGCTCATGATCTACTACAGGATATACCTATGGGAATAAGAAAATGACACCACCAAACCCCACAATGACTCTTTTTTAATATTAAGAGTATTTATGAAGCTGTAAGACATCCTATAAACCTGCTCATATCTTTATGAGTCTTTTTTGAAACATAGGCTGAGCTGCTGGTTCTTCTCAGATCAGGTCACCTGTTTAATCCCTAGTCTGAATAATATTTACTAAAACAGATTTTTCATCATCTCACCATCTGTTTACACAACGACATTAACTTTAGGTGAAGAAGAGAAAAGGCTTTGTGCAACTGTAAAGTGGACATATAATCAAAGAAATGTAATAACATAAGTGTTTGCAGTGCACAAACTGGGAATGATTAAACTTTCCCTTGTGGGCTGCTCTTGGCTATTTTTTGTTTTTAATTACTGCATCTTTTTTTTTTTTTCATTTTCAAGTGTGTTTTATAACAGTAGCCAAGTGCACATATGTGTAATGAAACAGTTGTTGGTCAGTGTTCTTGCTCCTCCTGTTCATACTGTGTGTGAAGACTTCTCCCTCCTACTGCTAACAGTGGAAGTGATGAGGACCAAAATCCAGTCCTCACTCTGTGCAGAAATACATTCCACAGTTAATTTCAACCTAATATGAGGCTTCAACAGTCTGTGCTAAACAACTCAAACTGATATCCTCCAAAGTTACAGTCTTTTAAGCACTAATTTATCTCTGTTACTCTCCCTCCACCACGGCTCAGCAAGCAAACACTAACCAGGGAAACTCAGAGGATATTTGAACTAAAAAGGCTGTAACTCTGTAAGAGACCCTGTTTATCTGTCTGATTCAGGGAATTTTCTTTCCAGTCTTTTTGTTGATGTCCTGATTCTGTTTTTACAGGTTCAGTTTCTGTCACACACACGCGGTTTATCATAACTTTTCTTTAAGTAACTTTAATTCAAAGATCTACCGTATACATTCACCACGCTGATTTTGTCATTAGACACTGGTCTTCATCTGTTCCCTCATTTCTTTGTCTGTTTAGAAAGTTCTGTATCCCAGCAACAGATGATCAGATTTTGACCAGATCTGGAAGTTTAGTTCTGTCACTGTCAAACTTTCACTGTTGGTCTAAGAGTGGTGCTGATGCAATTAACGAGGTGATGTGAGGTGTTATTTCTTTGCCCCGAGGGAATGCAGGGGATGACAAACTGTTTGCTCTCCCTCCATCCATCCCTCCATCTCTCTGTCTTTTCATCTCTCCCTCTCTCTTTCACACAAACATTGCACATTTCATTTCAAGGCTCTCTGCGGGCAACAGCCTCAGGATATAAACTCTGCTGTCAAATGTTTTTATCATCAAGTGCACTGTATATCACCGTCTATAGCGTACACACCTCGCTGTATCTTTTCTCAGCTTTCAGCACTCGTCTCTCCAACATTGTAAAAAGTGGAGAGAGCTCAATACTGCAGACTGGCCCGTGGGTGGGTGGGTGACTGAGAGATGGAGAGGGAGAGGGAGAGAGGTGAGAAGAGAGATAAAGAAAGATGAGAAAGATGGAGACTGAGAGCAGGTCAGAGGAGGAGAGGACGAAGCAGAATAAAGCTTAGGTGCACACATGTAGTCACACAAGCAGAGAGAGAGAGAAAAGAGAGAGAGAGGTAGTGTTGCCACAGTACATTGTGAGTGGATCTCAAGTCGTTTGACAGGCTATGATTTTCTCCTCGTCTGCCGGCTTGGATCGCTGTTTAGCGGTTTGCCAGTGTTAGAATCAGAGAAACAGAAAGAGGAAGGAGAAAGGCGAAGAGAGACACAAGTGGATGTATCACCCTATCACACCTGTAAGTAACTACAGTCATCTCCTACGTTTGGACATGAAGTGTGTGTCTCTGTTTCGAAATAGAGCTCTGTGTGTGTGTGTGTGTGTGTGTGAGAGAGAGAGAGAGAGAGAGAGTTGTCCACAGAGTGAAAGTGTGTTTTTGTCCGTGCTTGTGTGTGTCAGCTGTGTGTTATCATGTACGTCTGTGTCTGTCCAGGATCTATAGGCTTTGATATGTGCAGTGTCATATATTTACCACAGTGACTCACCCATCGTTGCCATGGTGACGAGGCCATTGTTGGCATACAGTAGCTGTCTTGTTTGGTTTTTTTTATTACATCATTGGAGAGCCTTTGAAAAGCTCAATATCTACTGATGTTTGTTTCATTATACCTCAGTTATTTGAGTTGTGTGAGTTTATGACAGAAGTTACTCATAATCCTCCATGACGCCCGGCACTGTCTTGTTTTACTCTTCTTCATTAATGACCACAGAGTCTTGATATTGTAGGATTATTGTCGGGGATATTCAGTGTAACCATGGTCTGTTAAACTACAGCCTGATGCCGCCTTCTCATAACCTCTATTCTGTAGATGTAGATGAACTGGACTGTATCTCCAGCACCATCTCCCACTGTGGCTTTTACACTGTCTGCATGTTTCACCCTCATCTTTTAGTAATGTTTAAATTAAGACATGTTTAATGTCACACAGATTCACAGGATCATTTCACATTTACCTGTAAAAAGTCTCCTCAGCTCTCTGGATTTATTTTCCATCCCTGAAGTTCATATCACATGTAGTGAAGTTGAGTTTTATCCAGTTCAGAGACTGTACTTCCTACAGTGCTGTTATCATCCTGGTTATGTCTTTTAATGGGACAGAGACCAGTAGGCAGTAGGTCATAGTAAGCGTTTTCTAGTTGTATTTAAAGTGTAATTAACTGCTGAGTGCAGATTACCTGACTCGTCAACTTTTTTCCCCTTTACAGAAATGTTGAATCACATGAAACTTTTCATTCAAGAGAACCTCAAGACATTTCTGTCCTCAGGTGCAGATCATGTACACAAATATGTATCTGTTCAGAGTTTATACACTGAAATGCTTTTTAGAAAGATTTTGGAGATATTTAATAAGTTCATTTGGACCCGGACAGAATGCACAACTAAATCTACAGTGAAGTGTTGTGGTGGATTCTCCCTGCAGTCAAGTTTCTATACATTTTCACTGAGTCACAGTAAAGACACAATCATTTGTTTTGATCTTTTAAAGTTTCACATATAATCAGTGACTCTGAAAATGTAAAGGAAGAAGTCTGTTGGACTGTTCTTACATCACAGTTAATGATTATGGAGCCATTATCTGGCTTGTAAGCAGTTTGTCTTTTTTTTTAATTTCATTTTTAAGCAGTTCAGTGTGAGGAAGTATAATTTGCCTCCTGGACGTCATCACCTGTGACTTCTCTGAGAGGGTGATCTCCTTCCAACATTTCCCTTTTAGCACTGTGAGGGAAGCTTGCCCTTCCAAAGTGTCTGTTTCTGCACCGTTAATCTGTCCGTGGAGGTTGTCCTTCCAAAATGTGTGTCCATGCAGAATATTGTCATTCAATACCATGTGTTTTTTCCTATTAATAATATGAAGGGAGATGTCCTTCCAAAACCGGAGCCCTCCCCTCTGCGCTGGCAGAAATATCAGAACCTCCAGAATCAGGGTGCAGATAAAGACAAGACATTACATTATATAGAACAAATTATGGGCACAATAACTGTGTGAAGCAATGCAAGCAGATTATAATGACCGACAATGAGAAATCTAGATTAAAATGTCACATTAGATATGATTCTATCTAATTTATTTTACCAAGGTCTGTGGATCCAAACAGACAATACATCAGTCCTGCAGTAAATCCTCCTTCATGAAGGTTACAATGTTCACTGTTTGTTAAAACTACAGCCTCCATTTATTACAGGACTGTTGTATTAAACTGCATTTATTTCCCAATAAACTGACAGCTGAGTGTACGTTTTCACTTTCTTCACTTTCATATCAACACATGTGTTACCATGTGCTGTAAATGTATCTTACAGTCAGAGAGGAAACTGTCCTTCCTCTGTCCACCTCCTGATCTTCACACAGCATGGGACACAGGCTGGCATCACATCCTGCCTTTAGCTCTGAGTGTGTGTGTGTGTGTGCGTGCATGTGTGTGTTCCTCAAGATTAGAGGAGGATTTAGGACAGAGTATCGAGCACACAACACGAAACCCATATGCAAGCACAAACACACACACAACACATAATGCACGCTGTGTGGTGCCAAACTCCTGCCAGAGAGGGCTGTCTTTACCAAACTCTTCAACAGCTTGGACCTGCTGGTGTCTCAGCACAGTAGCACAGAGGTTTTTACATTTCAGTGAAGGACATTTATTTTATTGTGTTGATGTTGCCCTGCATTGTACTGTAACAGTAACTCTGCCAGGGTCACACACAGTCCCAGAGATGCAGTCATTAAACTGTTTAACTGTGAAAAGCCTGCATGGAGTCACATTACAGAAACCACAGTAAAGAAGGTAAAATGTTGTATTCTGACATTAAATCCATTTGCTTACATTTGAAGTACAAATTGTACCTATTCACAATCAGAACCTTCACCTGAACCATGTCTCACTCAATAACAGCAGATAGAAAAGATGAAGATGATGGTGGTGGTTTATCTAGTCAAAAGAACTCTGTGTTTGTATGTTTTATACATTTAGTTTCACTCAGTACAGATGGAACTGTCTGTTCTAGGTTATGATTTAAACTGAAGATGCTCTGTTCATACAGTTTTATCCTAAGAAAAAGTGGCGACATGTTACAATAACAGTTGGTAGTGGAGACCAAAAAAGGAATTCAGGGCTCTTTTGTTTGTGGTCCCTGGTGATTGCCTCCCAGCTTTTGTTTTCAATAATAGCAGCCAGTTTGACCATGAAAATGAAGCAGGACGTTTGCTAATGGGATCAGAGGTGTTTGAGGGGTCCCTCTGATTTGGGAGGTGCCGGGCTGGCTCACATCCTGTTGGCAGGCTTCGCGTGGTAACTTCCCCAAGAAGTAATCAGTTACACATTACAGATGCCTGATTAAATTTGCAGTCTGCTTGTCAGAGTGAGTTACTATCCAGTACTAGGAGGCGGCAGCCTGGGACATGGTACAGCCGAATACCTAGCTGCCCTGATGACTGCTAATAGGATGTGAGTCAGCTGGCTTTCCCAAATCAGAGGGACTCTCACAACACCTCTGATCCATTGGCAAGCTCCTGCTTCATTGCTTGGCTGTCAAACTGGCTGCTTGCGTGCACAACAAAGCGCTGAGGAGCCGTCACCGGGACCTGAGCAAGGCACTCTGAATTTCCTTTTGGTGCTCACTGTAACTATTGATATGACATGTCTTGCCTTAACAGATGCGCTGTGAACTGATCTTTCGGTTAAATCATAAACCTAAACGAACGGTGTACGAAACCAATGTATAAGGCTACTAGCACAGGATGCTGACAGATAAACTGGCCTCTTCATCTTTCTATCTATATGGGTCGGACATCAGTTCGGGTGAGGTTCTGGGCCAGTGAAGACAGGCACAATTTGTGCTAATGTGAACGGCTCGGGCCACAGCATTTGCTGGGCTGTAATGGGCATGCGGGCTGGATGCTGGTTGGCTGCGTCTGGGACGTGGGCCTGGCGGGGCCGACCCGCGGTACAATGCGAGGGTGCCTGATAAAGATAGTGGCTGGCAGGTGTGAGGCCTCTGTTCTGTTCCGGCAGTGAAGGATTTAATCTCTGACGTGGCGCCACGGCGTGCGTCGCTGACCCGGTGACGGTGATGTGGGTTTCGTGTTAACAAACCACTCTGTCTGGAAATCCTCCTCCTGGCTGCCCAATGACACACGTGCACGCACACACGGGCAAGGCAGATGATCGCCGGCCTGGCCGATCTATGCTGTCAGATCGGGAGGACAGAGGAAGGACAGACTCTCTGTTTGTAGATCGCTGCAGCAACGTTGGTAACAATAATGACATACACTCGTTGACGGAAAATAAATGCAGTTTAACTCTGACGGTCTGTGACAAATGGGCTGTGGTTTTGACAGGCAGTGAACGTGTGACATGCGTGAGAGGAGGACTGCGGGTATGGTGCAGTCACCAGACGCTGACCAGGCTGGTGGATGAGTCATGTCTGTGTTGATCTGGACTCGTTGTCGGTGGGTATGGTGCTCACGCGGGCGCGTGTGATGTTTGTCAGTGCTGCCGGGGGCTCCGTTTTAATCGCTCGTAGTGTGGGAAAGGCACGGTGAATGGGCGGTATTGCTGCGTGGTTTACTGGTTGACCTCCACGGACAGATAACGGTGCGAAGGTGAACGCACGGAAGGGCAACTCACGGTAAGGTGTTGGAGAATCTCCCTCTCGAGAAGTCACGGGTGATGACGTCCGGAGGAGCAGATATGCTCACGCGAACTGGCAAAAATGATTAAAGACGAGCTGCCTGGCTGGATAACTCCGCGTCATTGGCACAGCGATGTGAACAGTCAACGAACTATTTCTTTACATTTCAGGGGTCTTCGATTCATATGTGAAACTAAAAACAAACTCGGTCAATAACGTGAGCTCGGTGGTGCGCGAACTGCGGAAGAATCAGCGCTAAGCAACGGATTTGGTTATTGCGTTCGTCGGTTAGTGTTGATGAAATGTCTGCCAAGGCTTTCCGTGTGGGCTCTGAGACGAATGCATGACGTGCATGATGCTGCACCTGAGGACAGAGAAATGGGGACCTTGTGGTTCGTGATTCAACATTTCTGTGAGGGAAAAGGGTTGAGATCAGGTGATCCGCTCGGCAGTTGAGCCAGCAAGCCTGACTGGCGCTGACCTGCTGCTGCTGATCTCTGGTCTGAATAGCCAGGATGGCTGTGAGAATGCGGTCTGAACTGGATAAAACTCAGCTTCACTGTGTGTTATGTTCGGGGATGGGCGTCGAGGCTGAGGACTTTACAGGCAAGTGATCCTGTGGTCTGTGTGCGTGTGTCTTAATTTAGGCATTGCCCAAAAGATGAGGGGTGGCTGTGCAGACGGTGTAAAAACACGGTGAATGAACTGAGCCAGTCCGTTCATCTACCTGAGACAGAGGACATGGGAAAGGCGACGTCCTTTAACCAGTTCAACGAGACCGTGATTTTACTGGTGTCACGAACAATCTGCAATGTCGAAGACTGCGTGATGGGTGATGAGAGGTGGGCGGGCGGTGTCGGAGGATTGTGAAACTGCGCAGCTCGAAACGGCGGGGCATGTGAGACAGGCACGTGTTCGTGAGGCACTGAAACCGCCAGTGTGATAGGCCAGGCAGACGGCACTGTGTGCTGACGGCACTCGGTCACCATGGCGATGGTGGGAGATGCTGTGTTGAAATATGTGGGCGCTGCACATGTCGGCCTGCTCGGTTGGTTTACTGGTTGTGCGTGATAACACGGCTGACTTCCTCTTCTGTTTATACATTCTGGCACATGACAGGCTTTCATGGCGCAGCAACCGACGGATGGAGAATCATCGGCCTGTCGGCGACCCGAAGATCCGCCACATCGCTGTTTCCTGCCTCTCTCTCTCTTTCTCTCTCTCTGCTGATGGGCACGGTGATGCTGCTGTTGCTCTGGCTGCTCATTTCTCGTCTTTCTTTATCTCCCCTCCAT